>BQNB010134550.1:0-18297 GCA_026074375.1 Tanacetum coccineum | reverse complement strand
GAAAGCTTAAACACGTCCCGGTTTGATTCTAGTGATCATTGGGTAAATTAAACAACGTTTGGGTTGTTTGGATAAGCTCTATTCACCTCCGAACACCCTCTTTTGCAAGTCATCATTTCTTGACAATCTTTTTACTTTTGTAAAGTTTATGATGCATAAACACTAGTTGTACACTTCTTTTTAAAAAAACGAAAAGCTAAAATTTATAAAATGAATAAAAGGGTGCGTTTGGCTCGAAACAAAGGAAAAAGGAAATATAGAGAAAGTACCATTGTACTATTTTGGTTGTGTTGGTGAAATAATGTTTTTGTTCATAAGGGCTTATAGCTTATTCTGCTTATTAATAAGCTTTCGAATGCTTATTATGGTTTATTTGGTTTCGGTATAAAAAGAAAACAAAGTCTTAGTTGTTTAAAACTTTCGTCCTATTTCTATAGCTTAATTTGTGGTTCAGGTCAAATAGACAAAGAGATCCCCTCTGAAACATAAGATTCCTATCAACATTCAACATGTGTCTATGTTTTCTCTCAGCAATCCCATTTTGCTAAGGAGTGTAAGCGCAAAAGGTTTGATGAATAATGCCTAGATTATTAAACAATTTAGACAAATGATTATTGAAAAACTCAGTTTCATTATCAGACCTCAAGATTTTAACCTTTTTTTCTTAATTGAGTAAATATAAGAGTTATAAAATTTTCAATATAGTCACCAACTTTAGTTTTAGACTTAAGTAAATACAACCAAACAACTCTGTTATAGTCATCAACTATAGTGAACAAATATCTATACCCATCCTTACTAACCACTTTGTAAGGACCCCAAACATCACAGTGAACAAGGTTAGCAACAAACAAAGACTTATGATCACTTAAAGGAAATGGTTCCTTAATCTGTTTGGCCTTGTGACAGATGTCACAAAGAGAAATGTGATGAGTGTTTTTAAAACCCATTTTTTTTACCTAAAATAGACATCACTTGATCAGTAGGATGACGAAATCTGGAATGCCACAACTCATTGGAAACATGAAAAACAAACACAACATTACAACTACCAACATTAAACTTACCACTTTTATCAACATCAAACAAGTAAAGTCTAGTTTCAAATGTTGAATATAACACTTATGTCCACCAAATCCAACAAAAAACTTACTGTCATTGATCATTTTATTCACAGAAAGTAAAGTGACATTATACTCACCAACAACCAAAACTTCAAACAAGACAATACCACTTGTCAACCTAAGACTGCCAATGGCATTAATCTTGGAAAGAGTCCCATTGGGACGACCAACAGTTAACATAAGACTAGAAATATCAACCACATTAAACATATCTTTAGTAGAATCAGTCATATGTTGATTAGCACCAAGATCAATGATCCAACCCAATGTAACATCAAACATAACAGAACCAGCCTTAGCACAAAAGTTTTTTTCAAAATGTAGATTAAAAAAGACATTGTTGTTATAGAAACTAGGTTTAATACCTAACATAATAGCACTTGGAGAAGGTTTTTCATTAATAATGTTGAGAAGTTTCATCATCTGTTCATTAGTGAAAGAAGCAGAAACAAAACCAGATGTAGAAGGAACAGACTGATTAACTTCACTATTTGCATTAAACCTTTTAACATTATTGGATTGCTTAGACAAATTAGGGTTTCTTTTAAAACCAACCGGATAACCAATAAGCTCGTAATTCCTTTTAATAGTATGACCAATAAGACCATAATTTTTACAAAGCAAAATAGGATTAGGTAATTTATTATTATTAGTATTATTATTATTAGTGTTAACCCTCCTAGTAATATTGTTGGTGTTATTATTGGTCTTATTTCACTTTATAAGGCCGTATTTCACTTTATAAGACCATGAGATTGCAAATAGGCGGGCCATATTTTTAACACTTACTTATTTTCATTCAATCTTATAATCAAACCTATATCAAAACTCATTCCTAATAATAAACCAAATGGCACCTTAACAAAGATTTATTACAATATATATCAAAAGCCGCATAAAACGACGGCGTTTTTGCCGCCTTGCTACAGTACCCGCTACAGTAACCGGCTCATTGGGCTCCCAGTTTGGGCCGACCTTTTTTTTTTAAGTAGTTAATATAAAAAAAATGCTCGGCACAAAATAGGAAAAAAAATACAAACTAATTTATTCAGATAAAAAAATAACCGCGACATGAGGCCCAACACATAAGCCCATATAAAAAAAACTATTAAACATGAGACCGAAAAAATAAACCCAATATAAAAAAAATTTGTTCGGCACAAAATAGGAAAAAAATTACAAAAGTACTGATTTAATCAGATAAAAAAATACTCGCAACATGAGGCCCAACACATAAGTTTTTTTTAAGTAGGCATATAAAAAAAATTGCTCGGCACAAAATAGAAAAAAAATTACAAAAGTACTTATTTATTCAGATAAAAAAATACACGCGACATGAGGCCCAACACATAAGCCCATATAAAAAAACAAACTATTAAACATGAGACCGAAAAAATAAACCTAATATAAAAAAAATTGCTCGGCACAAAATAGAAATTTTTTTTACAAAAATACTGATTTAATCAGATTAAAAAATACCCACGACATGAGGCCCAACACATAAGCCCATATAAAAAACTATTAAACATGAGGCCCAGCCACAACGCGCGGTCTATTTTGCTTGATAAAAAAAACCAGAAAATAAAATTAAAAAACAAAAAAACCTAAAAAAAATAATTGTCGACACCAATTTAAAAAAAACCGCCCGCACTAACGAAAACATACCCGGCCCGCAGCAACGCGCGGATACTTTTGCTTGTTTTTTATCAATGGTCACTCAGATTAAGGTTGATCACGGTCTGAAAACCGGACCGGACCGACTAAGACCGGACTGGACCGAAACCGAATTTGTCCAAAACGCCGGACCGAGGACCGGACCGAAATGGCCCGATCCGGTCGGGGTCAGTCCGGTCCGGTTAGGTCTTCGGCCCGGTCCGGTCCAACAAAGCATAATCGCTGGGTTTTTTGTAAGACCGAATCGGACCGACCGGACCGAGGACCGAATTTAAGGAAAAGCATGGACCGAGGACCGGACCGAAATATGTTCGGTCCGGTCCGGTCCGATCGACGGTCCAATATGCTCAGCCCTAACTTAGATACTAAAATAAGACCAACTGAAGGGTTTTTTTATGGGTATTAGTGCTGAAGTGAAATTATACTAAGAAAATGTTATATCTACAAAAGCTTTACAAAGAATTTTCCAGGCAAAATTATTTGTCAAATCAAAACAATTATAAAAAAGCAATTCATGATAAACTAAACATCTTTTGAAAACTATTGTGCTTGAGTGTACTAAAAGGCACGCCATGGCGCTGCTAAGGTCTCGCAAAAGCGCGAGACGTAACCTCCACGCTCCGTACTAGACTAAGGCGTAGGTTTAAGGCGTGACGTGAGATGAGAAGTGAAAAAACGTGATACGGCGCAATAAAACGTAATGCGGCTTTTTTGAATTCAATTTTGATAAAAAAAAAACATTTTTTTATATACAAGTAAAAAGAAAGTTTATTGATTTTATTTTTTATGTATAACATTTTTTATAAACTCGAAATATGATATAAATTTATAAATAATTTTATATTTTGTGTCCCTTAAAAAACGCCATGCTAAGACGTGAGACTTTGCTTACGCTATTTATAACCTCACTAAAACCGTCATATCATTTGCCGGCAGCTTTTTGAGAAGCCAAAATGTATTATTCAGCTAATAATAAGAATAAGCTCAAATTTCAACTGACGGATGCTGCAACTAAGCTGTTTCATCTCTCTTCTTCGACTCCTGACATTCTCAACGTTCTTATGGTTAGCCTTCTCTTTTTCTTTCTTTTGTTGAAGCTAATATTGTTAGGGTTTTTGGGGTTTGCTTATTTTTTCTGCTTATTTACTCATATTTAAGGACAGGTATAATTTAAGGTCAAATAAGCACTTTTTAAAAAGTAACCAGGGAGTTTCTGGGTACAAAATTTAGATGGTGTTTGGGATTGCTTATTTTTAAGCCAAAAAAAAGTACTTTTGCCTATCTTGAGGTAAAATAAGTAGTTTTTGATAAGCAAGTGAGTAGAAATGTGCTTCTTTTAAAGTGCTTGTTTAATAAGCCACAAAATTGAGCTTATGTCATAATAAGCTCATATAAGCCAAAAAGTTTCAAAATAAGCCACAAAAAGTGAGCTTATGAAACAAAAGCCCAAAACCAAATAACCCATAAGCCGGCTATATAAGCCGAAACAAACATCCCTAAAGCTTATTTATGGGTTTATGAGCTTATATGATTTCAGCTTATATTTCGTAATCCCGAATTTTCCAGCTTATTTTGAAACTTATGGCCTTATGCCCATAAGTTTCAAATAAGCTGGAAAATTTGGCTTGTGAAACATAAGCCGAAAACAGATAAGCTCATAAGCCCACAAATAAGTTTAAACAAACACCCCCGATAATTTATAATTGAATTTGATTGAAAATATTGTTACATTTTTTGTTTACAAAATTAGCTATTTCAAACACTTATTCTTCAAGTGTTTATTTTTAAGCAGCTTTTAAGTGCTTATTTTTCAGCATAAAGAGAAAAGTAATTGAATAATCCCAAAAATCCTCTTAAATTTATGTCAAATAAGTAGGTTTGCTTCTTTTGCCCCCAAATAAGTAGGTAAGCCGAATAGTTTGGAATTCACTAAATGTAAAGTAGAAAAAAGCGTCCACTTGGTTTGATGAAATTACAAAGACTGTCATTCGTTGATACTATTGTCATAAATGGTCCCCTTGTTGCGCTATTTACTTTACGACTGGGTCTGTTAGCGACCATTTATGCAAAAAGTATCAACGAGGTATGATTTCCATAAGTTTGACCACACCACATAGATGATGTATAATCATGTTTCGTTGAATTTTAAAGTCATCAGCATAACGGTTGGGAAAATGTCACAAAAGAGCAATATGATTTCGCCATAATCTCCGTTTTGGTAATTACCAAACTTATTTAAGCAGATAAGTAAAAACGGTTTAGAGTTATTAATAAGAGTAGATTGCATTGTTTCAAATTAGCACTTTGATAACTCTATAAATAAGTCGATAAACAGCATAACTCTCATCTCAGATAAGCACCTTGATTACATTATTTCTCGAACATCTTAAGTTAGATTTACTAAGAGTATAGAGCTTAAACTGTCCTTAGGGTCTGGTGAAATTTACAAATATCTTCATTTGTCGATACTATATCCATAAATGGCCCCTCGTTGCAATATTTGAGCTACAAGTGGTCCCTTACCCCTAAGAAACCGAAAGTGAAAGCATATAGTACAATCAGGGACCATTTATGCAAATAGTATCGATGAGGGATGATTTCCATAATTTTTGCCAAACCAAATGGGACAATTATGTAATTACTTTATTAGTAATGTATAATCATGTTTCATGCATTTTTATGGTTACACATTATGGTAATCATCCAATTAGACCATTCCAAACTTAATATACCAAAACAGACCAAAAGAGAGAGCAAATTGCTATTCTTTGACATTTTCGTGTAACTATTTTTAACTAACTTTTGTATACATGTGATAGCAAATGAAGAAAGTTCTATCTTGGGTGCAACTACCGCCATCCAAAGCGACGGTTAAACTACTGCCTCTAATCAGTCAGGCACTGATTACTCCAAAACTTGTGAAACATCCTGACGTGAATGTGAACATTTCAGTTGTATGTTGCATCTGCGAGATTATAAGAATCAGGGCACCTGATGCCCCTTACAACCACGAACATATGAAGGTATGGAACTTCTAGTTTTCGGTTTGACTAGTGGAGAATTTTCCTAGTATAATGTACTAATAGTCTTAAGTAACCGCCTTTCTATTGTCATTGGTGGACAGGAGTTTTTTGAAGTGTTAGTGACATCCTTGGAGAAACAATCTTCTGCAGCTGGTGGATACCGTGGTAAGATGACTAAAGCTCTCGAAATATTTAGGAAAGCCGAATTGCCGGTTATGATGTTGGACGTACATGTGGAAGGACTAGTAGGTCGCCTGTTGAAGCAATTTTTAACTTCTGCAGAGTAAGAACTCTATTTCTATGCCAGCAGTAGGACTTGTTCTATTTTCTTTAATCTCAAATTCTTCGACACTTATTATCTCCTAATTGCTACTGCTGTAAAGAAAGCTCTTTTGTTGCAAGTGCGAAACTCTTGAGCTCAACTGAGTTTTTTCTTTCTTCTTCTGACCTTTTTAGCTCCAATACCTCTGCGACTTTGCTTGTGATGGAGAAAATTATGACCATGATCATAGGGGAAAGTAAGGAGCTCGCGCTCGATCTTGAAGCTCTAATAATTGCTACTCTAGATAAGGTTAATCAGATGATTACTATATTTCTCATCTTCACTAACGAAGGTTCCTCATTCATCTCTAATCACATCCGATACTATTGCAGATTGATTCACCTGTTTGTTGGCAATTAGGGGAAAAAGTTCTCCTCAACTGTGCTTGTAAACGTTATAACATCTTCATTCCTGATATGGTATAAGATTCGAGAATCTCTCTTTATGTTTATTCTAAAATGTTTGCACGTGTTTGTAAACGTTACCTCTGAAAAATGATTTTAATAATTATTTCGTATGTGATATAATCGCATATTTTTACAGGAGGCTAAAGAAACTATTCCGTCTACAAGTGAGAGAAGCAACTTGAGGAACGATACAACTCATAAGATAAAAGTTGAGTGTCTAGAGAAGAGCATACATACGGTGCAGACTCTGAGGCATTGTGAACATGCAACTACGGATAGAGTTAACCATCTAGGGCTTCGCACTGAAGATGGAAAGAAAAAAGTATTATCCGATGATCCACCAATGCCATCAAAATCCGTAACAGAAGTGAAGGGAAAACGCAAGAGAAGTAACGAACAGGTACTGCCATTTGCTTCTGGTAACTATTCTAGTACGGCTGTGGGTTGCGGTTCTGGTTAACAGTTGTTGGCCAAATTTGCATACTCTTAGACAGTTTAGGCTAATGGGTCAAAAGGGGTGTTTGCAGGACGGGTTGGTCTGACATACCATCAAATTTCTAGAGTTATATGTTAGTAAAATAATTAGAAAAGCTATATTGTTTCTATGAAAATTTTATTTTGGAAATAAATTGATTTAGGACTTAATAATGTATTTCAAGTACATTTTGAGAGACTTTTAACCTGTTTGACTCGTTCAACCAGTTTCCATTATAACCAACTATATCATGATGATTTATATTTTTTTATGTTACAGTTTATTACTTAATTGTTACGAAGTTGCATGTAATATTCTGGTTATAGCCCATTTGACCTATTACCCGTCCTGCCCATCTTGCCAATTCTAATCTATATCCATATCCCAGCAGGGAGAGCCCAGAAAGGTTTTGTACAGCATGACACATGTCCAAGGCTACAAGGTGAAGAAAATCAATGCACCGATCCTTGAAGCCATTTTCAAGAAACACGGTGATATTGCATCTGATTGTGTAGTCAAAACAGCTTCTGTGAGAGAATTTATTCTTGAGGTTGTTTGTGAAGTTGTCAAGCGAATTCAAACTAATGATGTTGCAACCATCGTTTCTGATATGGAAGAAATAGAGATGCAAGTGTTAGATGCAGAAGCAACCAACATGAAAGTGGCGTGGCTTCGAGCTCACTTGGAGGCTATTCAGAAAAGGACCGTCGCCCAAAAAAAGTCAACTTTAATAGTAAAAATGAAGGCAAACACTACTTTGGCTAAGAGAGCTGCAAAAATGGATCTGGAAGAGAGGCGGATGGAGCTTCGTACTGCACAAGAACAGTTTGATAAGGCTGAAAAGTGCATGAAAGTACTCGATCTTGTAGAAATGAAGCTGAATGATAATTTCGTGGAATCCGAGGCTGAAAGAGATTCGTGGTCAGAACAACCAATATTATAGGCTAATTAACTCATGCTAGATTTGTATTTTGTAGAAATCACCAGGGTCACGCCTATGCACATGTTTTGTTACCACTCCTTCGGACACACCTAACGGCGTGAGACTCCTCTTTTGAAAGACGGGTAAAGCTTTATCAATATAACCGTTCCTAAAGTAGTTAGGATTAACTTTCTTTTTGACTTGGTTGTTAGCTCCTGATTCTTGTTCCCAGAAATTCTGAGCTTCATGGTTTCTTTTTGTGACGTTGTATGCCGCCCAACTGGCTCATTTTGTATCTTTAAGAATTCTGTCATATGTTGGGGATTAATGGATACTTAAACCGATACTTATTGGGCAATTGTAACACTAACCCCCAAAATGTGGTTTGATTTGGGTAGAAAGCGGGTCAAAATGATGACCCGGTAAAAATGTGGATACTTTGTTATAAGTTTTGTTTTTCACACTTTGGCCACAAGGTTTTTAATAAAAGGTTTACTTATTTGCACTTTGGCCAAAATGTTTATGAAAAGTAGTGTTAAAGTTACATAAACCTTTGGTTGATCTTCGGACCTCATGGATATGCTTTTAACCATTCTGTGAATCCTTGATTGAACCTTGAACTCCATGAGTGGTCTCTTTTGTTAAATCACTTGGGTTCGTTTGTTGATGAAATGATATGATAATTAGGGGATGTTTGGGATTGTTTTTTTGAATTTATTTATGTGATTGATGTGTTTTGAGGGTGTTTGGGATTTTGCTTATCCAAACACATTTATTTGGTTTTGTGATTGGTGCAAGTTCTTTTAAGTTAAGCATTTTGAAACTGCTTATTTGGAATAATTTATTTTACCGGGAATATGTAACTTAGCAGGTTTTAGTAAGCAAATTAACATTTTTTATAAGCAATTTTAAAAGGACTACTTATGTGTGGTAGTGTTTAGTGTTTCTGATATAGTTTGGACACAATCTGTTAGCTTGCATCCAAACACTAGAAATCGGTTATTTGTTGTTTCAAATCATAATAATCAGATATCAGCATCAATCCCAAACACCCCCAGATAACAAATTGAGATTTTAGTGAAAAACAAAAATTTGTGGTTCTCTATTTCGTATTGGGATGAATCAGCTATAGTCCATTCAGCACATATGCTTTCGCCTGGCCAGTCCAGGTATGCATGCCCAGTTCCCAAGTTTTTTGGCCTCAATATAGCTCAAGCCCCACATATGCAATATGGTTCAGCGACTGTTTCAGTTTATACAACACCTACTTTGTATCTCACTCTGGTTTCTTATGCTACTGCCATTCCACATTCATTTGGTACCATGGCTCTTCAAGATCCAAGTTGTAATATGGATACAGGAACATTCTCACATTTTGGTGAACAACACATGTATACTTACTTTCATTTGTAATAAAAGTATTTATCTTTATTTATTTGTTGGCAATGGCTAATCAATACCCGTTATTAACATGGGACATAGTTTGTTGCCCACTGCTCATAAACCATTGCACCTTCATAATATACTTGTCACGCCCAATATTATTAAGAACTAAATTTGTGTCTGTAAATTTACTAAAGACAATAAAGTTTCTGTTGAGTTTGACGAATTTAGGTTCTCCGTGAAGAATTACCAGACTCGCAAACTCCTTCTCCGTTGTGATAGCAGTGGAGATCTCTTCCTTGTTCGTCATCAACCTCTACCTTCTTCTTCAATTGCATTACTTTCTTTCAGTCCTACTACGTGGCACCGACGCCTCAGGCATCTCGGTGAAGACGTGCTACGTCACCTCGAGTCTAACCATTTCATTTCTTGTAATAAAACAAAACAGTCCACCTTGTGTCATGCTTGCAAGCTTGGCAAACATATTGGACTTCCTTTTTATAGTTTTGAGTCGTGTGTTGAGTCCATTTTTCATATTGTACATGCGGATGTGTGGAATTCACCTATTACGAGTGGCAACGGAATAAAATATTATGCTATTTCTTAGATCATTTCTCGCATTTTCTATGGGTTTATCCTTTGCGTAATAAATCATAATTGTATGATAATTTTGTGCAATTTCGTGCTTTTGTAAAAACTCAATTTAACGTCGACATTAAGGCTTTGTAATGTGACCACGAGGATGAATTTGACATCACTTGATTTCACGACCTTTTTCGCCAAAATGGAATTCAGTTCCGTTTCTCATATCCTAAGACATCTCAACAAAATGGGAAGTCATAACGCATGCTTCGTACAATCAACAACCTTATTCGCAGTTTAATCTTCCAAGCTCACATGCCACCTATCTATTAGGTGGAGGCTTTACACATGGCTGCTCACCTTTTGAATATTTTTCCCAAACTGCCATTCAGAACGTCATCCCTCACACAAAACTATACAACACCAAACCAACCTACGATAACCTTCGTGTGTTTGGATGCCTTTGTTATCCGTACATTCAGGTTGAACACAAACTTTTACCACGATCCATGCCTTGTGTCTTCCTCGGTTACCTATCTAACCACCGGGTATATTGATGCCTTAACCTTGCTACTAACAAAATCATACTTTACTAAATAATTGTTGCCTCCTCCTAGAGCTTCCCAGTCAGACCTCCTATATAAGCTATTGCGCCCGCTAGTCCCACGCATATACCAACTTCCCCAACTGGCCCAATTTCTATACCTACTAGCCCCACCAGCCCGTTAAATACTCCACCAGACCTAATCTTCCATCCCACCTAATACCATTAAACCAAACACTACACTGTCAGCCACCAATCTACTAGCCATACAACCACATCTCAACAACAGCCTGACCAGCCATTTCCTAACCCTTCCACTTCAGCCCAATAACTGCAGCCTACACCTTACACCAGCCCATAACCGAACCAATTTTGGTTCAACAACAACCCACTCTTACCGTCAAATACTCACCCGATGGTCACTCGTACTAAAGATGGCATCTATAAGCCTATCGATCTTCACACAACCACCACCTCACCCATTTTGCCTTCCTATATTCATGCTCTCCGTGATCCTTTTTGGCCATTAAGCCATGTTAGATGAGTATAATGCTTTAATTACTAATGGAACGGGTTCTTGTGCCTCGTCCTGCTAATGTGAATATTGTGCATCAATATGTGGCTTTTTACGCATAAATTTAATGTTGATGGACCTCTAAGTCGATATAAGGCTTGCCTTGTGGCGAATGGACGCAACCCGCAGTTAGGTATTGATTGTGATGAGACTTTTAGCCCGGTTTTTAAACATGCTACTACACGCATTGTCTTGAGTCTTGCAGTTTTTAGGAATTGGCCTATTCATCAGCTGGATGTGAAGAAGGCTTTTCTTCATGGTCATTTATCGGAGACAAATTATATGTATCAGTCATGTGGCTTTGTGGACCCTCATCATCCTAATTATGTTTGCCACTTGCAGCGTTCTCTTTATGGGCTTAAACAAGCCCCTTGTGCATGGTTTTAACGCTCTGCTTCTTATGCTACTCGAGTTGGTTTTCAGCACAGTGAAACTGATTTGTCATTGTTCATATTTTGTTGTGGGACAAATATTTCATACTTGCTTCTTTATGTTGATGATATCATCCTCACCGCTTCTTCTATAACTTCTCTACATAGAGTTATCTCCTCGCTTCATGGAGAATTTGTTATGACTAACCTGTGTGATCATTTAATTATTTTCTTGGTGTTTCTGCTCAACGTTCTACCGAGGTTTATTTTTATCTCGGGCTACTTATGCTGAGGAACTAAATTGGGCTCATATGAAGAATTGCAATCCTTGTCGGACTCCTGTTGATACTATTTTTAAGCTTGGTCCCGATGGTGACCCTCTTTTAGATCTACTTTGTATCGCAGCTTAGCCGGTGCTCTTCAGTATCTTACATTTACTCGCCCTGATTTGTCATATGATGTTCAACAAGTGTGTCTTTATATGCATGATCTTGGGAGCCGCATTTCTCTTCTCTTAAGTGCATTCTTCGGTATGTTCAAGGTACTCTTGATTATGGTTTATAGCTGCATGTTTCTAATACTGCTTAGCTCACTGCTTGCACAAATGCTGACTGGGTTGGTTGTCCTGTCACTTATCGTTCCACCTTTAGCTATTGTGTTTTCCTTGGGGATAACTTGCTTTCTTTGTCTGCTAAGCGTCATGCTGCATTATCTTAGTCGAGTGCTAAAGCTGAATATTGCGGTGTAGCCAATGTTGTTGCTAAAACAACAAAAATGTACCTCTTAGCACTAAAGATAATGTAAAAATGTTAAATATGAGCTTCAATGTTAGCACTAAACATTTCACTATTTTAGTGTGATGAATAGTAAATGAGGAAATAACACTATATTTGGTTTCTTACTATTCATCAGAATCATCACACTAAAACACTATTTATACTTTTATACAAATAAAACTCATACGTTTCACTATATCTTTGATTTCTTTATTAAAAATTTTAAATAAAATTGTATAAATTATATTTTTACAAACTTCTTATTCATACTTTCAAGACAAGTTTAATATTACACTAGATATATTTCATATTTCTGTCAAAATTATAACTTTTTTATTGTAAAAAAATGTTTTAGTCTTTACTTTTGGTATATACATCGGAGTTAAAAGAATTTAGTGCAATTATATGCCATAAAGATTCTTAGTTTACACTATTAAATTGTAAAATTATAGTGTGCACATTTAAGATGCTCACTAAAAAGTATTTTATTAATTTGAAGTCACGATGTTAATAATGAAAAGTGAACATGGTTCTTGGTCATATTCGTATATTTAGTAAGGTAATGGCAATGAAAATGATAAGATAATAAGTGTCATCATGGGCGGAGAAAAAGAGGGGGCATGTGCCCTTTTAGCGAAAAATTATAGTGTAAAATTTATAAAATGTCTTTTGCATCATTAAGAACCAAACTGTAGTGTAATTTATAAAACTTATCTAAGTGCGATCCCTCGAGCGAAACTTTCTAGCTCTGTCTTTGACCGTCATCCGAAACACGCGTCTATAAGCTATTAGGATCTTAGCATCAACTTTTACTCGTTTACATTTTTAGTTTGGTTTTGCATTTTTAAGGGTTAATGCATTTAATAGCAACATACTTTCTCATTTGAGCCATTATCAAACACGAACTCAAAAAAGTACCACAATACCCGTCTAACTTTCAAATTCTGATTCATTATCATACGTTTTAGAATCATCTCTTGCACCGTTAGTCCTTTTGACTAACGACCGTTTGTAATTAACTCAAAAATATGTTTTCTTTTTCTTTTCTAATTAATTTTTAAATTTTCTTATACATGTTAGTCCTTTATCCGTTTTTATATATATATTTCTATACATTTTTATACACGTATGATAATTAAATAATAAGAAAATTTAAAAAATAATTAGAAAAGAAAAAGAAAACATATTTTTGAGTTAATTACAAATGACCGTTAGTCAAAAGGACTAACGGTGCAAGAGATGACTCTGATAATGAATCAGAATTTGAAAGTTGGATGGGTATTGTGGTACTTTTTTGGGTTCGTGTCTGATAATGGCTCAAATGGGAAAGTATGTTGCTATTAAATGCCATTAACCCTTTTTTTAATTGTAACTTTATATTTCAAACATGATTCTTTCTACATCGAGGAAACGTTACTAGATCAACCGTGGTGACTTGAGAAGTAACCTTAATAACCCTTCACGATTTTGAATTATAAGGCTAGATAGATGACCCCAAAGAGTTGCAACTTACCAGATTTGAACTTATGACCTAACTGTACTCGATCTCAGGCTCGCCAGCATGCTAAGTGCTACCCTTCAAGAAAATTTGTGAAAAATACCAAAATATCAATTTTCATGTGATAATGTTCTCGGTCCGGCGCCTGGTTTGTGATGATAATCTTGAATTGAAACGGGAAGGAGACCATATTTTTGTCAAGTGCATTGTTACAAAATCCACATGGATTGATGATTCGTCAAATAGTATATATATAAAATACAACTCAAATGCAAATCTCAACCAAATGTCCTTAACCAAGGCAAAAGGTCAAATTCCACAAAAGGATAAAATACACAAGAAAGAATCAATGATAAAAAGATTCCGGAAGAGATATTCCCGGTAACAGGGAATCGTATGTCCCAACGAGGCTGCAATGAAAAGTTATATCCTGGTTTGATGAAAATAGAATGATGGAGAATAAATTATATTGATGGAAACAACTGATATAATAACAACTAAAATTAATTAGAATAAAAACAAATTTATTCTAATTCTAGCGGGAAACAAATATCGGAATGGGGATCTTAAAAACTACGGATAACAAAATATAGTTATAGAGAAATCCTAAAATTAGATTTAGTACTAAAATACTGGGAACAGAAATAGGTATCCGGGAAACCTAAATATTATAAATTTAAGAAACTAAAATGCAAAATTAATTAAAAATAAAATAAATTCTAATTAACTTAACTGAAAAATGAAAAAAACTAGAAACTAAAACGATAGGTACGTTATTGAATTTAAAGCGAAAATGAAACGAGTAAAATGCACCCGGTAAAACGGGTCTAAGACTGAAATTTTAAGAAAAATAAAACCTAAACTAAATTTTAATATTTTTTCCTAGACACTAAATGACAAAAGAAATTTTATAAAAAAGAAAAATAATTTTTTATTAATTTTTTGGATTTTTTATGAATTTTTAACGATTTTAATAACTAATTAAAACTAAGGAAAATAGAAAAAGACAAAAAATAAAAGTTATAAAAATTTCTGAAAAAATGAATAAAAATAAGAAAAAGTTAACCAATTCTAAAAATATAAAAATGAATGCCCAAATTTTTACTGATTAAATTAAAATAATTAAACTAATTAAATTAAAACCAAATTTAAATTAATATAAATTAAAATAAACAAACCTAAAGCGTAACTGTTGTTAAAACCAAAGGACTAACATGAAAGGACACAAGGACTAACTGGGAAACAACAAACTAACAAGGGGGACTAACAGTTTGTAACAATAAAAGATAAATTACACAATTGTCCCCTGGGTGGACCCCGATATGCAAGGATAGTCCAAAGAGCTTATTATCAAAAAGCTATAAAAGCAAAGTTGATAATGGGCTTGATGAGCATTTTTCATAAAAGGTGCATAAGGCTGAATCCAACAAATAAGCTAAAACTTAGCATTGTTGGACATGACAGAAACTAATTAAGCCTTATGAGCTTATTTTTACTTGGCTTATGGATTTAGAGCCAACAAATAAGCTAGAAATCTAAGAGGGGGATAGATAAAATAGGAGAGGGAGTCCTAAATAAAGCTAAGGTATCTAGATTAACCTAAATAAAGCTGAAAAGAAAATACGCAAATTAACATGTTTAATAAGAAACAGAAAAAGTGCTACTTTAAGGCCTAAATAAGCTATACTAGAGGAGGAGTTAAGCTACAAGATTTTGGGGAATTAAAGGACTAGTAATAAGCTACAATAAAAAGCTAAAAATCCTAAGTGCTTAATATCTAAATAAGCTAGAAAAGTGGGCTGAAAATGGTGCTCAGCACCAGGGGAAGGCAAACAGCAGTGAACAAGGGGCTTTTTTGGGCTTATGAAATAAGCTCTTAAGAGCTTATTAGCCAAAACCAACCACAAACAGAATTAAAGGGGTGGTCAATGAGCTTATTCTCAAAGATTGAGCTAATAAGGACAACTTAAACATGCTGATATTGGGGCTGCAAGTTGGCTGATTTCACAAACACACATGCATACATACTTGGCTATACTTGGTGAATCCAAAGGGACAGAACAAGGGGTGGGGTAAATGGCTAGAAATACTCAAATAAGCACAACAAAGTGTGCTTAAGCTGTCTACACAGCTTGAGCCCTTTTTCTTGATTTATCTTATTCAAATTTTATTTGACCATGAACATAAAAGTTGCTCAAAAACTTATTTTAAAACTAAAAATGGTAATTAAAAAGGCTTAATAAACCCTACACACTCAGCCAAAGTTGGCTGAGTGAGCTTGACCCACAACAAACCCATTATGACCCATTTTAACACTAAACCAAACACCCCCTTATTTTATAAATTCGGGTTTTTTTTGCTTTTTTAGTTTAGTAAAAGCTATGAAATATGGTTACAAGGAAGTTTAAATAACTTTAACACATGTCTAAACAAGTTTAAACAAGATTAAACTACTCAAATGATACTTCAAATTTCGACAATGGTAATTTTCACAAACACACTTAACTTTGATTAAAACTGAAAGTATTACAATGAAATCTTAAAAAGAAACTGAGTACGATAATTATAAAGCAAGCTTAAGTAAAATTTAGACTAAGAAAGTAAAAAACAAGATTCTTTGTTCGGCTTGCTCTTCTTCCTTTTATACAAGTCCTCTCTTCTCTTTGGCTCATGGGTTGTGTTAGCTGTGAGAGTAGGAAGCTTCCCAAGGTAATCCTAGCCCTTTGTTTGCCTTCTCATGATCTCACCATTGATGGGTTGCTTCGGGTTGTGTGATTGTCGAGTGGGAAGGGTTATAGGGGCATTGGGTTGTGGGGAAAGGTGAGGGGTGAGCTGGGAGAGTACTTGGGAGGTGGTATTGGCCATAAAACCGTGGGGAAGGGTAGTTTGGGTTTTGGCGGGTACGGGGTGTGGTTGCAGGGTTTAAAAGAGATGTTTGGAGAAGAGGCAAAGATGGTCCCTCAACTCTCTCTCTCTTTTCACTTCATTTGAGCCCTTTTTTTAGTTATAAAGGGGTTTAGAAAGTGACAACTTCAGTCCCTCCGTTTTTATAACAAAAGAGATAAAAGAGGTTTAAGGAAATTGCAAATTTGGTCCCTGCTGTTTATTTACTAAAAGAAAAAGGGGAGGTTAGGGTAAATTGCAAAACCAGCCCTTGTGTTTGGTTAAACCATTTTTCTTAATAAAACAACTTTCAAAACTTGGCATTTTTGGCCCCTTTTCTTTATTTTTTCATTTTTAATTATAAAACAAAGTTTTTAAAATTTACATTTTGGTCCTTATGTTTTATAAAAAAGGATTGTGGGCTTTTGTTGGGCTTGGGTTTTGTGTTGGGCTTGTATTGGGCCCAATTGAGTGTGTCTGGGCCCAATAAGGTTTAGGCTTATGTTATTGGGCTTTTTAAGGCCCAATAAGGTACAGGTTTGGTTATTGGGCTTTTTCAAGCCCAATAAGGTTATGGAGTGGGTTTTGTGTGTACAATGGCTGAGATTGGCTGTAACTGGGCTAGGATTGGGCCTTCAAAGTCTTCACAGTCTTTGTCAATTGCACACAAATGGGCTGTTGTAATTGATTGAGGGCCCATTTGGTCTTCACAGTCTTCATATGTAGGGGCCCATTTGGTCTTCAACAGTACTTCATAAATACTGTACTTTTGGGCATTCCGGCCCCATCAGATGGGTTTAAATGATTTGATTATATCGTATTCTTCAGTTCCGGCTCCGGTTTGACTGTGATTCTTCAGTATGACTCTGACTTTGCATTTTTGGACTTTGGGCCTTGATTTTGCACAGTATTTTTCCATTCCCTGATGAAGTTTGTCATTTTGCTTGGTTTTCTGTACTTTTTGTTGATATCCACTTCCTTGATATCCACTTCCTGCACAATACAAATGCAAAACAAACATATATTTGGCAGTTTTTGTCTGTTTTTGGTCATTTAAGCTCGTTTTTAGAGGTAAAAGATATGTGTAATTAAGCACTTATCAATTGACATTCGTAAATGATGGAACATACATAGCATCGACCTTGATATTCTTAAAGAGATATTCTCTCTTGCGAGCCATACAAATTTATCTCCCATCTTCTCCAAGGTGTTTGACAGGGATGGACTCAAAATTTCTAATAGGGCGTTGCACAAAGAAAATGTTTGGCCGATAAAAGTTGTACAGTAAGAAACTAAGGTAGCACGAAATATTTTAGGAGTTGCACATACCAAAAAAAGGGCAATCTGCACTGTGTGACCTAAAATCAAGTATAGCTCGTGTCACACCCGGCACCTATGTTGGTCCGTCCCTAGTGTTTGATACCGTAATGCACACCAGCATTTGGATCCCATGGCAATTTTAAAATACGTCAACTTTCTCCACTAGATCATCGAAAAGTTCAATCCTTAAATGTTAGTACAAAATATGTTACGGGGTATGAAATGGGCTTAGATCGCTTGTTGAACCGAACCTCCAAGCTTTCTCCAAGTTGGATTTTGTACTAAACCAAGTGATTGAGGTGATTTCATGTACAAACGAAGGTAAACCATTAGTCTTACCGTGGGGACGGACCCCACGATTAGACTCCGACGTGAGAGATGTTGTCAGGGAATGTCAGAGTATGTGTGTGTAAAAATAA
>BQNB010134549.1:0-18297 GCA_026074375.1 Tanacetum coccineum | reverse complement strand
ATCGGATTAATATTTCAGTCAGAAGGTCATCGTTTGTAAAGACTATATGTGGTTGTGCTAAGTTTTCTCGACCACGTGTGCTGCGAGTTTGCGACATCATTGCTGATATGTGTGATTATTGAAGCTGTTGCTGGAATTATTAAAATGGAATAGAAATAGTGAGTTAAATCACTTTGGGAACACACAAAAGGGGTAGGAAAAGCTCTTTTGGAATACGAAAAATATGACACATCATTAAATAGAAGACAATCTAACACCAAACTTGCAGGGATGAAATTTGCAATATCCTAATTTTTTTAGTAGGGTAAATTTTAAAGTCAAATGACACTTAACCAAGTCAAAGTCTACCCAATAAAGTATCTCTGTTGGTCCCAATCCTTAAGAATATTGAACTGGTATTATTTTAGACACCACCCCAATTGCCTTGTAAAAGTCAAACTTATCCAAACAATATTATTTCAACATTTGAAAGTATACAATGCTGAATAAAATTCACCATAGTAGTTCATAAGTAGTTATTCACATACAAGAAACATTATTTAAATGGACATAAGATGCATAAGAAAAATATTAGATGATTAAACATAAACTGTTTGATCAACAACCATCCAATGTATAATCAAACAAACCTTGGAGGTAGCAAATTCATTGTTAGGTACATTACCAATGTTAAACACAAACAAACATGTCACTTTTAAAATGTCTATTGTTAACTTGAAACAACAATCCTTCTTGTTCAAACCTTCTTTTTCTCCTTTTTATCTTGATCTGCAATTATTGCATCTTTTGGTTTTCTTGTTCCAAAGGTTTTGTTACCAATACAAGCCCATGTATGAGCTGCTACAAGGCCTAGTATGCAATTCCTTATTGGAACAGGGCTTTTAGCAGGAAATGGTTTTGTTTGAACCTTTTGGGTTACAACTTTATGAGCTGTAACCTTTTTTGGCTTGGACGTAGAACTTTTTGATTTAGATGCAACTTCAAATTGTGCAATGTCCTCATCGGCTGTATCATCAGAAGAAGGTGTTTCTGTAAACAAAAATGTTTGGTTAACAAACTATTTCTAACTAGAGTTACTGGAGACTCGTTAACTAAAGATCCAATTTTGGGGGCGATAACGAAACAATTACAACTACTTCATCAATAAATCAAGCTATTAATTTCATAAGATACATCGGATTAACTCTTACCTTTGTACAGTTTATTTTCCTTTCTTTCAAGCATCTTCTTATTTTTTAGGTAGGCAAAGACCATTTCTAGATACATTATCATATCTTCTAGGTTATCCATCATGCCGTTTATATCCACGGCGCCTTTGTCATCTATAAAGATTAATAAAACTGAAATCAATAATAGACCCTCTCAAAAAAACAATGCATAAAAAAGACAATTAAACATGGGTATACCAACAATTGGCCAGACAAGAGAGTTGCTTCCACTACCACCAGTTGCATCCATTTGCAAAGATTTACGGTTATTTGGTATAATCAAGCAATTAGATTTTAGTATTTTGTTTATAATTAAGGTTTATGTTTGTGTGTGTTCACGAACAGGCGATGGTTTTTGTTTAATTTTTGTGTGTCAGTGTTTATGTCAAACAATTGTATCCTGCAATTGCGCCCAAATGAAAGTTATACCCCGTCAATACGTTAGTATTATTTATTGCATTAGTAGTCCCTGAACTAATAGATTTATTTTCAAAGTTTGGTCCCTGAACTGCTTGTTCACACATGTAAATATCCCACTTCTTTTCCATTTGCTAATTTACACCGTTGGTCCCTTATAAACACCCTTAAATAGGGGTGCTTGGTTTATGATAAGATAACACACTTGATCCCTCACATACATTCAAACAAATGGAAATTTTTGTATTTATTTAAGATTTTAAGGTATTGGGAGAAGTTAACGTAGAGTTAGAGTCTGACACTAAGAAACTGTGAGAGAAGCTTAGCCAGGATAAAGATAGTGAAGAATAGGCTCTTGAAGAGTTTATTTTGACACTGGATAATGTCTTAGAGAAGCTAAGCCAGGAAAAAGATAGTCCAGATGACTTGTATAGTTTTATGTATGACACAGATGATGCTAGTATAAGTGGAAAGTCATGTGAGCATTTTGGTTGGGATTGGCCTGAGAAGGATTCATCAGGCACTGAAGTTGATTGGCAATTTGATCCTTTACATGAAACTAAATACTTCTTTGTTAGGATAGACCAACCAATTTAGGTTGTGGCTGTTCAAAACAATGTTCATGAAGAGGTTGCTGAAGAGGTTATTGAAATGGCTAATGATCAAGCTGAAGCACTATCATCTGATCAAGAAGTGACTGATGAATGTTTAGATGATGAACAGGTTGAAGAAAGAAGACCAAGTAAGAGGATTAGAGTCACCCAAAAAGAGATGGTCAAGGATGAAAAGCCAAAGAAAGGCTGATAAAGACCAATTGGTGTTATTGGTATTTGGTAGTTGATATTTTGCTAAGTTTTATGATGTAATAGTTAAATTGTAACTTTTGGATGGTTATGAAAAGCCTACAAGTTAGGCAATTTTTGACAATCTTATGCATTGTGATTACGCATATTCAAATAATTTGACTTCCAATGGTCAAACAAGGTATTTTATGTACTTGTGAGAATGAATCGACCAAACACCCAAACAGGTGTCAATAACACTGTGAAATCAAAACACAAACAAGATACATAAACGCTAACATATATTCACTAACGACATTGTGATCACGCATATTCAAATAATTTGACTTCCAATAGTCAAACAGGGTATTTTATGTACTTATGGGAATGAATCGACCAGATACACAAGTAAATGTCAACAACATTGTGAAATCAAAACACAAACAAGATACATAAACGATATAACATATATTTACTAATGGCTTAAACTATGTATAGTTATTGTACACTACCAAAATAGAATTTGGGGCATGACCCATCTTAACCATCATTATCATCTACCTAAAAGACACTTGCCCAACCTAATCATCATCCATTCATCCCCATCTATATAAAAAAACAATAAAAGATAACCCAAATAATCAGAAGCTGATCAATAAAACTGTAAGAAAATCTATCTTTTTATGCACTTGGATGTGCACTTCCACTATCGTCTTCGTTAGCTCCAACATCCCAAGCACTTCTATTTTGGACAACTGCTTGAGATACTCGGTACATTGGATTGCTAATGGACCTCCAAAAAGATTAAGCTCAGATGACAACATTCTCATGTCATTAACCCGATTGTACAACACGTCCCACAGTTGGCATAATCAAAGTGCAAATTGGAGATCTGCGTTGATCTCCCTCATAATATAGACCGACATTGCGTCATTCAAATTGTTTGAGTTTTTCGTAGCTACAAGTTCCTGTAGACGTGGGAAGTTGGCCATTGTTTTTTATTATTGTTGACCGTGGAGTGTTTGAACATTTGGTTTGAAAATGATGTTGGGTATGAACACTTAAACAGCAAAACCTAACTTAAATTAGTGGTAAAACATGGAATCTAATAATTAGATATCTAAGATACAACGGCTAGGTGGCTGACATCCACTAGGCTTTATGTAACTTTCATTAATTAGCACTGTCATTACACACATGGTACCTTAAAACCATCTTCCTTTGGAAGACATGTGGAAGGCGGGAAAGGATAATAGACCAAACTAACCTTAAGGACCAACGGTGCAACATATACTTTTTATTTTCCACGTGTCTACTAAATTCCCAAGTTGTATGTACGCAGTAATCTTAACTCAAAAAGTATAGCAACATTCCATCAAATAAAAGCATAGAATTAACCAATCATAATATATTAAGAAGATGGTTCTTTTATTAAGATTTTGGACATACCCCAAAATCTAAAAAAACAATAGCAAAAGATCGACACAAACAAGACTTCTACAGAGATCTGATTTTCTCAATCAAAGCAATCTTTCTTGACACCTGCCGATATTTTTCTAAAATCACTTTCCTAAGCTCCAACAACTGAATAAGATCTTATTTTTGATCCTCGTTTAGACACTCCAGAATCTTGTATGTCTTGGCTGATGGACACAAACCCTCCAGTTCAGTTATAAATAGTTGCCTTTTGTTTGTACGCTCAAGAAACTCAACCCATAAGTTGTGGAGACCATTTGCAAACTCAAGATCTCTTGTATTTTCCCGATCACATTACACTAACATCCCTTCAAACAACCCCCTAGAATTAGCAGCTACCGTAAGTGCATCTAGTCTCGTGGGAATCTAGTTAAGCCATTTTTCTGTTTTGTTACCAATCTGAATAGATCTTTTCTAGCCTGTAAGTGTGGTAGCCATATCTGGATAGATCACAAACTAACATACAAGAGAAACAATGACTTTCATGAACTTTATTTAGTTTGCGGAAACTATCTTATAAATGCTAAGAAGAACAATGAATAAACAGACTGTGACTTACTATTAATCTGTGAGGTTAAAGATATAATAACTTATATATAAGTGTGTGAAACTTGTAATATGAAACTCTTATATTCTAACTAGTTCCGTTGGGTTCCTTTTTAAACAATAAGGTACCCTAATATGGGCTTACAAAGAACGGACGTTATTGTGTTCATGGCTTATCTCATTCTAATTTTCTCTATGCATATCATATAAGACAAGTTACATATACATTCTATACTAACAGTATAATACATAGCTATTAGGTACTAAGTGACTATACCTTTTAGTAGACGTGGCATTCTATGCTCTTAGTATCTTACTATAAAATATAGCTGTACAAATATACTATCAATTAGCGAGTTACCTATCAGGACTTAGTTAGATCCTTTAATCTTCACTAGCAATATAAATCTTCATTAGCAGTACTAAGTCCTTTGAGCAGTACTAACTTGTAGAAGCCCTTTAATTCCCAACAATCCTCCCCTAAACTTGTGATTTATCTTTAAATCATCAAGTTTGTTGAATTTAAAGCATTTTGTTTTGGAAATGTGGTTTCTTCCCCCAAACACTTTATCTTCGTGATCTGTTGGCTTCTTGGATTTTCTTGATAAGTCTCTTGCAATCTCATATCTTCTTTCTACTTGCCCTCTTCTGACTGAGTAATCAACATCATAACTTCAGTTGTCAAAGGATAATCCTTTTCTGGTAGCATATAGATGCAATGCCCTCTTGTTGAAGATGCATGATGTATTGTACATGATCCATACAATCTCCAAGTCAAAGGTTACCTGTATAATTCATCTTTGTAGTCTCCATAGTGTATCCTCTGTCCTGTGGTTCATAGAGTCTTTCAATATGAACCATAGAGCTCTTTCCATGTCTTCAGGTAGGGTCTACAGATCTAAACTTTTCTTTAATCTAAGCTTCATAAAGTTTTTATTCAATGGTATTCTTGTCAACATGCCTTAAGGCATATCTTCTAAGCTTTGATATGCCTTGTAATGTTACTAACCCTGTATCTTCCAATATTTTCTTGAGTCTTCAGTATGAATGTCTCCCAATCAATGATAGTGTACTTAGTTGTAGTGTTCCTACTCTTGAATTAATTCAACTGAACATCTCTAGTCAGGTTTTAAGATCTTCTCCGAAAATTGTTTTATTTCTTCAGTGATTGTTCTTCGAAAAGCCTCTAACCTAGAAACGACTTGAGTTGTCCTTAACTCCTTTTTGAAGCTTTCTTGAGTAGTGCTTCTTCTGGCAACAATCTCTTTTTCTTTGTCACTATTCAAACATCATTTGTATTTTTTTAAACAAAGTCTGTACCTTCCTGTATTTCTTCTTCAAATAGGGTCTGTACTTTAATCATAGCTTCATACCTTTGAAAATAATCTCATCTTGTATTTGTGCTTGTGTTGTTCTTCTCAAATTATACCATATATTTTTCTTGCTTGAGCTATCTGTAATTGGTTTCTTTCTTGAGAGCTTGATACCCTTATCAATTGAACTCTGACGGTCTTCTCTTTGATTGAACCTGACTGTCTCTTTTGAACTTGTTCAACAATTTTATTCCAGTCAATATTATCAGCTTCTTTTCTCTCTTGATCAAACTATTTTTTGTAATTTTAGTGCAGCTTCAAGATTAGCTCTTTCTTGTTCTTGTTGTTCCAAAGCTTTTGTTTTCTCTTCATCAGTATCTTGGATATCCTCAGCAGTACTAACAAGACCTGCAGTAGTACTAACTTGTGAACTGTTTGTACTTCTCTTCTTCTATTGTAGGTCTTTACCCTTTCTTTGGATGATTCTACAAGAATTTTTGCTGCACTAAGAACTCTTAATTCAGCTTCAAAAGTTTCTTGACTTTGTACTTTAACTTGTGGAGCTTTTAAAGGAGTAACTTGCTGCTCAGTCAAATCAAAATCATATTCTACTCCTGCATTCTCTTCTTTTACATCTGCATATTCTGTCTCTTCCATCCTTCCCTGTTTGGAAGGATCCTCTGAAACTAATTCTTCTTCATCTGGGATGACCATCTTTGCCTTTTTCCTTTTGTTGGTAGACTTGAGCTCATCTTCTAATCTTTTAACCTTTTTCACCAACTTAGTAAGGGCCTTACCATGAACCTCCTTAGTCTTTTTGAGTTTTGTCTCTAAGCTGGTGACTCTAGCAACTAATTTGGTACACAAATCCGTCAATTCTTTGAGTTTCATGCTGCCCTCAACACTTCCAGGTGTGTAACCTCCTGAGAGAGGTGAATCATGGGGCATGGAAGATGTTGTTTGTGGAATTTGTGTTTCTTGTGGATGTGGAGATGAAGTGGTAATGATAGATTCATGAGAAGATTATGCTTGTGAGGATGTTGGCTGAGATGTAGTGGGTTGTGAGGTAGATGGTGAAGAAGCTGTAGGTGTGTGTTGGGACTCAACAGATAGTGTTGGTCCTTCACCCTGACCAGGATGGTCATGAAGTAGCATAATATCAAATAGAGGTACATATACCTCTGAAAATCCAATTTTCATGTTGCTAAAAAGTTTCTGTTTTAAAGAAGGAGCAACATATATTGCATTATGTGCATTAAGAAACCTTTTCTGTTTATTCAAAAAGATTTGTATAAAACTTGGATACATCAAAAATTTGGTTTTACTATCCACATTTTTCACCATACCATCAAAAATTAGTTGTGAAAACTTAAAAATCCTGTTTGTTGCCAAACAAATAATTGCAGTTGCAATATTACTTAAAAATTGTTCCCATGAAGTTTTATTAGGACTTAAACAATGTAAGCTGGTATGGATCAAAAATCTCCATTGGGGTGAAAGTTGAGCCTTTTTGAAAGTAAGTTTGTCATTATCAGAAAGATACCCCATTTAAATATTTTAGTATTGGGCAAAGAACTAATACCATCTACATCTGCTAATTGGATATGTCTCCTAACAGTTGCTTTAGTAATAGCAAATTTATGCTCATCAACTGTAGCAATTATTTGTTGTTCTCTATCATTAAGTGTTTCGACAGTTGCAGTCTGCCAAAACTGTTCAACTAGAGAAACATAGATAGTAGGGTTTGCAGTTAAAGCATACCTGATATGACTACCAGCAAGAAAGTCTACTATTTGGTGGAATTCTTCACTCCCAGATGGCTTTTGAAGAAAAGCCACCATGTTATGCTTGTCACAAAATCCCATATGAGACATATGAATTGAAGTTATGAGCAAAAGATTGATGTGAGTGCTGGGATAAGATCGATTTAGTAGTAATTAGAGTTTGGTAAAAGCAATTAAGATAGTGTATAAGGTTTTGAAAGCAGATAGTCGAGTAAATTGTATCTTTATCTTAAAAGCAATTGTGTAAAAAAAGGTAAAGATAACAATTTCCAAATTAATAACCTTAAATACGCAGACAGTTGCATAAAAATCTCAACGGTAATATTCAAAGAGTTGTGATACGCGTCCAAACACACTATATATATAATATAATATATGTATATAAGTATATAAGGAGATTATCAAATTATAGTATAGTAGAGTATTTTCCGTCGGGTTCTAGAAACAAACTTTTAACCAAAGTTGTCTCAAAAACCTCCTGGGTCGTTTTCCCTTGACGAAGCGTGAATTAAAAATCGGTTAAGTTCGTGATCGCGCGTATTTGAATGGTTTGAAATATTTTTGAATTGGTTTCTATAACTACTAATAAAAACGAATAAATGCACAAAAACAAGTAACCTAGTAACGATAATTAAAAATGAAAGCGTAAAACATAAACGAGAATTAGAAAACGAGACATTTAAGAAAGTATGAAAAAATTAAGGCCTATGAACGCAAATTTAATTTCTAAACCTAAATTATGATAAAAGAAATTTTTATAAAAAAGAAAATTATTTTTTTGATTATTTTTCTATTTATGATTTTTTAAAGTTTTTTAACAAAGAAAATTGATTAAAAATAGCAAACTTAATCCTAAAAATCTAGAAAAATTATAGAAAGTGTAAAATTAAGTGCTGGATTTAATAAAAATAAAAGCTAGAAATGAGCTTAATCAAAAAGCCTAAATAAGCCGTGAACTAGCTATGGCTTTTATTAAGAAAAAGGAAATAAAAAGGTGTTAAATACAAGTTGAAATCAAAGGATAACAGATGAGCTATTGTAGCAAGATGGTTAGTGTGTGTGTGTGTGTGTGTGTGTGCGCTAAGCAGAAGGTCATGGGTTCGAACCCATGGCTTCTTGTTTTTATTTTTTTTTATTTTTTTATTTTGAAAAAGTTTAAAAACAAAGTTATAGAAAAACTGAAAATTAACACTTTTAATAAAAGCAAATATTTTTGAAACTCGGGAAATAAGCTGGAAAAGGCTTAAAAGGAATAGAAAAACATTTAACTATATTTTTTTTCTTGGTTTTTATTAAAACTTAAGATCTCAAAAGGCTGAAATAAGCTAAAAACTAAGAACAAAAAGCAACTTTTATACTAATGCTAACCTAATAAGCTAGTTTAAATAGAAAATAAGCAAAGGAAAACAAGACATAAGCTGAAAATCCAAATAAGCTTTAAGGCTAAAACTAAAAAACCAATAAGAAAGATAGCAGACTTATGGGCTTATTTTTTGATAAGCAAAATAACAATTATGATGAAATAGCTTGTACTTACTTAAAGCTAGAACTAAGAGCTTTCTAAATCTACTTTTGAAAACTCTTTTGAAAGAAATTTGCTTAATGAAAAAGGTAAATGAAAACTGTTTGAACTTTGAATGCACTGAGTTTTGTTTTAGTTTTGAAAAGTCAAATAGCAACTTTTTAGCTTAAAAACAGATAAGAAAATGAACTTTTTAAGACAAAATAAGTTGAAACAAATGAAAGATGACCTATAACCTATTTGTAAACTAAAAATCAAGACCTAACTCTAACTTTTACACTCTGAAAATTAAACTAGAAAGAGGCTAATAGCCTGTTTTATTGTTGATGCAGTGTGCACCAAAAATGAACTAAAACCAAATTCTATCAAATGCATGCTTAATACTATGATTCTACTACTTTAAAACAAAACTTTGAAAGCTATTGATGCAATAAAAACAACTAAGAACCAGCTGAGCTAAAAAATATTTAACTACATAAAACTATACTAACAGATTCAAACTAACTATTCTAAATCAACTCACAAGCTGATAAACTCTAATCCAAAACTTAAATTCTTACCTCATAAACTTCCAAATGAGATTTAAGATTAAAACAAAGGACTTAATAGCCTTTGACAACACTAACTTAGATAATGTTGTCTAGTACCAAACACCCATTTATTCTAATTAAATCTATAATTAGCTTATGAAACTCAAATTTAAACTTTAAACTAAAGATACCAGATGATAATCAGCTTATAATGACCCTAATGAAAATGTTTAAACATCTGAATAAGCAAAATTAAAAGGCTAATAGTAACTACCAATATTTTTGGAATTTTTTACTATTTTATAAAACTAACTAACAGATTAAGATTTTATCTAACTTATGAACTAGACAAGAATTAAACTAAAGAATTAAGCAACATTAAGCAAAGATGAACAGTAATAAGCAGATAAAAAGCAGATTTAATCTAAATTGAGAGATAAGATAGAATAATAAAGGACAGCAAAGAGAATAAAGAAAGGAAAAGGAAAAGGTACCTCCACCTCAGCTAAACAGAGGTGTATGCTCAAATGAGCTTAAATCAACAAGCTCCAGCTTGTTTAGAACAAGCTGGTGGGGGTCCAATAAGCCTTTCCCAAACTGGCTTATCATCCAATAAAAAAGCTGAGGTAATTTTGGAGTAGATTTTAGTAATAAAAAGCTCAACTAAGCTTTGAGAGCTTAGTTGAGTGAATAGCTAGCTTAATAGTTTTAAGAAATAGCTTATTGAACTTTAAAAGAGTATAAAAGAGTGTAATCAAAACAGTTTGAATTAAAGTAAAGCATTAAGTAGGAATTGAACAATATGAAAAGTAAACTTTTATTGCTGAAATGAACTGATTACAAGCTTAATGAAAAGAAAACCACATTTGAATTGAAAGACAATAAGTTAAAAGATAATAAAAAGCTAAATTAAAATAAGCTAAACTAAATTATCCTACTCCTACTCCTAGTTCTAATCACCCCTTTTTTGTGAGTGAGTGAGGCTCTATTTATAAGAGAGAGAGGAAGATTCTAGCCCTTAGACGCGCCTTTTAATCCAAGCCCTTTATTTCTTCAATCATTTGATCTTTAATCTTAGCCGTTGGATTGTAATGTAGCACATGGATTGCCAGCGTGGCAATCCAATCATTGGAAGGTGGATGTGTTTCTTTTACACTCATTTTAGTGCAAAATTCCCAAAATTGTGTGTTTCTTTGGCATCCGTGTGGCAATCCTTGTGGCAGAATGAACCAATCATGAGCTTTTGATGACGTTTTGCTTTGATGACATGGCGCTTGGTACTTGGAATCATTTAAGGCCACGTTGGATGAGAAGGGCGTGAGTTTATCTTGATTAATTGAGCAGGGTAAATTTGGGGGAGATGGGTGAACAGTAAAAAACTTTGGCGCCCTTTTCTCGTTTGTTTTTATTTGACTGAGTTAAATGGTGGGCTTTGACCTGGGTTATTATAAATGGGATGGGCCGGGTATAAGGTTTAGGGTAAAAAGGGTTTATTATTAAAAGTTAACAACCGTTAGTTAAGGGACTAACGGTGTTAGGGTTTAGGGCTTTTTATGAATTTTGATTTAACATTAAGGGCTTTTGTGGTATTTTGAGGGTTTTGGCATTTTGTGTTTGACCAAGCTTTGACCAAAGGTTGACTTTTGTTGACCAGTTGCTAGAAACTCCCGGCTCTTGTGCACTCTTTTCCGTCTCGTGTTCGTTTTTGCCTGGTTTTGACCGTTTTCTTGTGATTTTTGCAATATCCGTACCTACACATCACAAATGACAAAACAAGCAATATACAAGCATATTTTGCACAATTTGATCATTTACGGGTCATTTTTGATATAAAACAGATATGTGTTTTCACACATATCAGTCCCCTCTCCCACTTTGTCCTATCCCACGACATACACACACATACACACTCTTAGTCTATGAAGCAATTATGCATATATACCATCTTACATCTTATTTTCTCATTTATGTCTCACACACTTAACATTGAGTTTTTCCTTTGCTCTCTTGTTCTTCCTAACCCACGAAACACATACATACATATATAAATTCATAAACGTTTCATTTTTAATCAAAAACTTTTGAAGATTTGTTGAAGGTTTGATCATTTGTATCATTCGGGTATTGGTTAAACAAAATTTGGGGTGTGTTATTCTTTTTCATCATCCTAAAACCTTCAAACTTTGTAAGTCTTCAAATCTTTTAATAACTTATACTTTCATAATCATCTTGATGCATACATACTAGTTGTACAACTTATTTTGTAAAAACAAAGATTTTAAAACTACATAAACCTTAAAAGGTTATGCATATGGTTCAAAAATAATAAAAGAAAATATAAGGAAAGTATAGTTTTGTGATCGTGGTTATTTTTGTATAATAAAAATGTTAGTTTATAGCTTATTGTATTCGGCTTATGTAAATAAGCTTTTGGAAAAGCTTATTTTGATTTTATTGAGCTTAATGGGCTTATGTATGGTTCGGCCCAACTAGAAAAGGAAGGAGAAGTGTTTGTTTAGCTTATTTTGTTTCGGCTTATATTTATTAGCTTATTTTCTAGCTTATTTTGAAAGGACAAATGGTAAACTTATTCGGCTTAATAAATAAGCCCGAATATGGCTTGCTTGGGCTTTTAGCCGCGTCCCACACCAAAGGCCCAACACCACGAGCTTATTTTTGAGCTTATGTGGTTCGGCTTATTATTGCTTGGCTTATTGTGAGCTTATTGATAGCTTATTATTAAGTCGCGTGTTTATTATTTAATGTTTTGCTTATCGGACTATATGGATAAGTAAAACTACATTTTTGGACTTAACGGGCCAAGGCCCAACATAAATACAATACACCAAGGCGTAAAGCTACGGTGTAGCTTATTGAATAAGTTCATGAATAGCTTATTTAATAATAGTGTACGACTTAGACGCTATACGTTTAACTTATTTTGAACGTTGGACGTTACGAATAATAAGATTAGGTTTATTGGGCCTAAAAGCCCAATAAGGGTCCGAATGGTCTTTTGATAAATTATAAAAAGACATTTGATGATGTATAGTTTGTAATTATGAAAAGTGGATTGAAAGTGATTTGAAAATGGTTTTTATTAAAGTCTACGATTTTGGAAAACGTGTAAACACGAACGGGTCATGCCGAATTTTTTATAAATTATTATACTTAGTAAATACTAGAAAATGCACATGATAAAACTAGATACACGAGAATTTAATAAAGTGCCAAATAATATATATATAGTGAGACTTTCTTTTCAGAACCATTCTTAGTGCGAGAACTGACAGAACCACCAAAAACATACATGCACGCCTTCAATAATTGTATTTTTTGCACATATGTTCTAAAAACAACATATATGTTTTCAAAAAACATAGTTGTTCTAAATAATTTGATAAGAAATTAGAAATACAAAACTTTTCTTTGAAGGTGTGCATGTATGTTCCTATAAGGCGTGCAACAACAATATTGCGGCCGTGTGTAAGGTTTATGTGAAAGAAGAGGAAGAGTTCATGATAATACTGAAGAACATAGGTGGATTCTTACGATTACCGATGATTTTCATGTATTTTTTTATTTTTAAAAGGCGCGCATGTATGTTTTTGGTGGTTCTGTCAGTTCTCGCATATATATATACATATATATATATATACATATATATATATATACATATATATATATATATATACATATATATATATACATATAATATATATATATATACATATAATATATATATATACATATATATATATATACATATAATACATATATATATATATATATATATATATATATACATAATATATATATATATATATATATATATGTATATATATGTATATATATGTATATATATATGTATTCTAGTTAAAGTAGTGTAGTATCTTATAATCGTTGGGAGCAAAACCACCAGGCTTAAGAAAAATGAAAAAACGATATTGCCTTGGTGTTCAAAAATAATGTCTTCACTCCCGGTGGAGAGAAGTAAAGGAGAATCCGTAGGGTAGGTGAGAAACGGGAGAAAAGTCCGAATTACAAATGTGAAGGAATTGTCATCTTCAACATTTTGAGAAAAATCAATCTCACCTCCCCCTTGGTCAAAAATTACTCTCAATACCCCGGAGTATTGAGTCTTCCGGAACAAGAAATGTAATCAACCTCTTCCTAAAAACAACGTGTGGTTAACTTCTCACCCATGATCGGCTCAATCTCATAAGAAACGAATCATACTCGGGAACGAGTTATTAGCATGAGTAGGGTACTGGCCACTTCTCGTCTCTTCCGTATCATCGCTAAAGAAGGGTCCTAATCGGGTAAAGAATATACCGAAATAAGAGAGAAAAAAGTAACGAACTTCTAAAGAAACGGAATCACATAATCCGTGACAGGAATAGGAAATAAAGAAGGAGAACTTTGAACAATGATCAGGGTAGGAGTAGTTATTTAAGGATACTTATAATTAATAAGGAGACTAATTTTTAATAATTTCCTCACGAAGAATAACTTCTTTGGTTTATGAAGAATATCTCTAATTTAAAAGTCTCTTTCTCTTCTTGAACAACAACATACACCTCCTCTACACTAACGTACTACGATGTCATCAAAAAACATCGTTCATCACTCGAAAGTACCATCCATCGTTGGAATTGGATAAAATCTCAAAAGATCTTCAAAAAAGCATCAAAAGTAGAAAGTACTCTTCACCAACGGGTCATCACACGTATCGTCGGAAATACCCTCGAACTCACTGGGATAGGGACAAGGTTCTCACTACTCGACCTTTATTAATTCCATCTGATCCGATTCCGAAATAAGTGTAAGATGTACATCCCCCCATACTAAGAGAGTTATCGGGCTCCTCTGATTCGTACGTCGGTGTAATTGCTTAGGCTTGGCCTAAATATAATATTAATCTCATCACAGCGTCAAAGAAAATAATAGACTATTCCCAGCTTGGACAATTAATATATTCTGGATAGCTCATCACAATATTTCGCACAATCTTCAAGGAGTTTACTCATCAATTCTTGAATATCCTCTGGCGATATAGCTTGTCCGTCAAAGCAATGCTTAATTTCACCAAATCTCTCCCAATCTATCAATAAAACCTTTGGTGTTACTCCAAAAGGTATACGACTAAACTTCCTCAAGAAGGTGCAAATATCTTTCATAAAGTTTTCTCTGAGCTTTTTCCTTATCCCCCCCCCCCACCGTCCCCCAATCATAGAAAAATTTCCAATATGAGTAAAACTTGAGCTGCCGTCTTCTCTTTCTCTTGTTACTTACTTCCTTTAAGAATTTGCAAATCATTCATGAGTTTAAGAAGCAATTCTTGTATAACTTCAGGTTGATTCTGCTCTTCTTCCATTGTTTGCTTAATCTTAAGAAATCTCTCCTCAGCTAGCAATAAAGCCATGCACTTTTCATTAGGAGGTATATGATCATACTCCTTTAAAAAGGCTTGTATAGCTTTCATTAAGTCTTCTCGAGCTTAGGCAAAAAAATTCTTTACTTTGCACCTTGAGAGATAATTGACGGGAAACTGCGAGGGTTGAAATTGGTCAAAACCGGAAGGATTAGAATTATAGAAATCTTGGTTCATCGGTTGACACTGAAAAGTCGCATGAGGATCCCCGCAGTTCTCACAACAAAGATATTGTTGTAGAAAACTTGGTGAAGTTAGTGAAAAATTATTATCGAAGTTTTGATTGTAACAAGGGTCCGAATTAGAATTAAACGGAACTTGTGTTGGACAATCGTAACCAAAATGAGTATCGTTTCCACATAACTCACAAAAATTCGTCTCGTACCGGGGTTGTGGAGGGTAGTCGGAAAAATTTTGAGATTCATTGAAAGAGTTTGGATTTGGATTATAATCGAATGAATTTCCATCTCTTGAAGCGCAAAATGAACAAAATCCTCCTCTTAACGGGCCTTCACACCCACAACAAGTGACTGGCTTTCCATCACCATAAGTGCAATTTAAACAAGTTCCAAGTAGAAGATTAACACCACACTGCGAACATGTACATATATAACAATAAAAGCCATCACATGGTTGTCCACACCCCGTACACTCATGTTGGTTAAATGACGTCATAAGAAAGAAATAAACAATATAGAGGATAAGAAGAAAGAATTAAACGGATAAGAGGTAACGAAGAATAGTTTTGGGCTTTTGAAAATAATTCATAAGAAAAGGAATTAAAATAAACAATATTTTTGGTAACCGAAAATTCAACGTGCACGGTAGCTCTCTAAAAATACGTACAAGAAAGCGGAGGAGTTGGTAAGCACGAGATGCTGTTTTAGAATATCCCTTCTCCTTTTGGGTGATGTGGATCAAACCCGCCTTAAACTTTCCTTATAGCACGCAATCTAAAGGTGAGCCGTTGTAAAATATTCACAAACAGAAAATAACTTCACGAGGAAGGTTCTTCAAAAACACTAATCTTCGAACGAAACATGATAATCGTAACACACTTCCCCGGCGGCGGCGCCAAAAACTTGATGCGCTCCAAACACACTATATATATAATATAATATATAAGTATATAAGGAGATTATCAAATAATAGTATAGTAAGTATTTTCCGTCGGGTTTGAGAAACGAACTTTTAACCAAAGTAGTCTCAAAAACCTCCCGGGTCGTTTTCCCTCGACGAAGTGTGAATTGAAAATCGGTTAAGTCCGTGATCGCGCGTTTTGAATGGTTTAAAATGATTTTGAGATTGGCTTTTATAATATACTAACGCAATGATGAAATCAATTAAAAATATGTAAACTAGCTAAGCAATTAAGACTATTAAACATGTAAAGCATTAAACGATTACTAAAAATTTTAAAATGGAAAATGCTTGCTAAGTGACGTGAAATGTTCATTAAGTGTGGGCTTAGGTTTAACGAATTAAAATTCTTAGAAAACAAGTTCAAGAAATTAAAATGACAAGTAAAGTAAAATGTTTTTTTAAATACTAAAATAAATGACAAGTATTTAAATTGCATTAAAAATATATGACGGAATGTAAATCGAAAAGAAAATACTAATGACTAATAATTTTTTAAACCTCTTTAAACCCGCACCTAAATTCCAAATCACTAACCACTTAACAAGCACTAATAAATCTACTCACTACTCATAATGAAATTTAATTTTTTAAACATAAAATAAATCTACGCTAAGCATGGCATAAATCAAATAGGCAAATATATTATGAAAGAATAAAATAAAACTATGCTAAGTATTGAAAAGGGATTAGAAAATGGAACCGAATTGAAGACCCGCAATTAAACGAATACCACCCAATTTATTTAGCTAAAAGAAATAATCAAATTCGGTCTAGCTAAATAAACCCTTAAGCTCCACGCCTCATGAGTGGACCGGTACCAAAAGGCAAATCTCAAAATCAACAAAACTGTTAAGATTTAAAAGTAATACTAGCAACTTATGAAATCAGTTAACTACACACCCCTTTGTCAAACGCAGCCCAGTTCATTAGCCCAATAGATATTTAAACTACTAATGTGACCCTACAACTAAATCAAATGAGCCCAAGTTAAATTTACATAAACTAATCGCATCCTAATTCCTAACGTGACCAAAAAGTTCATTTAAACTAACCAAAAGTGATCATGAGGCCCAACTAACAATAAGCATGAGTTTCTAGAAAAACATAACCGATACTTAAACCACGTAAATCGAATAATCACTAATAAATCGAGATGAAAACCTTACAAAAACATAATAAGCAAACCGGTTGAGCAAATAACGAGATTAGCAACTAACAAATGAACGACTAGATAAGCTCCTTTAACCACAAATCTTAATGATGAATACGAGATCTACGACTAAATAAGCAAGTTACCTAACTAGAAAAGCTCAAAACTAATCAATAAGCCCCGCACAAATAGCAACAAGGACTTTGAATAAGCAATAAACCAATAAATCATCACGAAACAATAGCTTACTTAATAAGCTACACGAAAAGAAATTTTAACGAGAAATTAAGTAAACAAAAAGCAACACAAGATCATCGACAAACTTTAAACCATCTTCATTACATCATCAAATTAAGCTTGCAAAATAAGCTAGGTACAATAAGGAAAAAAAATAAAATAAGCTACTACATATTTGAAATAAGCTAAAAATATAAAAGCTAAACTAAAAAAAACTAAAGACTAACTCCTCCAAAGTAAAGGGTGGCGTGTGGATTTAAAAGGGGTGAAAGGGGTTATTTTCATAAATTTGGCCAAACATTGGATACTCAATTAGCCAATCATTAGGTGTCAACAGTTTTCACACGGATCGAGTGTATGCATAAATTGGATCCACCGGTTCAAGTGCTTCTACGTGTCCTAGAGAAAAGCTTCATTTATACGCACTCTTTTTAGACCATTCGATCATCACACAGCAAATTTGAAAGTTGTAAAACTTTGCACTGCCCATACGTCATTTTATCATTGGATAGAGAAGTATATAGTGGAAGGTCATGTGCCATGTTGGGATTTAATTTAAGCTCACATGATGATGACAATAGCAGACGTCATTCATCTCAACTTTGGAAGATATTATCAATTTTGTAATGGGCTTTAGGCACTTATTTGTTGGGCTAATGTGATAATGGGCTGGCCTGGTATAACACCTCATGTTTTAGGTCATTGTACGACATTATGTAATGCACAATTTATTTTTAGGGTTTTACGCGTTTGCT
>BQNB010134548.1:0-16050 GCA_026074375.1 Tanacetum coccineum | reverse complement strand
TATTTCATCTTTTTAGGGTCATTTTTTATATAAAACGGATATGTGATTTCTCACATATCATTGAGTCAGTATGATGGATTGAAAATTTATGTTATAGTTGTGTTTAAATTATGAAATGTACATGATTGTAGTATATATATATATATATAAAACATATAAATTCTAGAAAAAAAAGGAAAGTACGCCACACTTTAGTGAAGTGCGCCGCACTTTGTGGCGGTTTTCATATATAACACTTACAATAAAAGATTTTGCACATTATAAAACTCACACACTCACCCAAAACCGTTGGGGTTCTCACAAAAATAAGGAAATTTTTCAAAGATCAATCCATCAAATCATTAATCATGCCTAGGGTATGTTAATATCATTCTTTTAATTTATTTCTTGTCACTTTATTCAATTTCTTGTTCATTAGGGTTAGTTATAATTAGATTAGGGGAAATCAAATCCATGTTTGATATGCATAATTAAACCATTGAGTTATGATATTTAGGAGTTATTTATCAAATGCATGTTGAAATATAAATTAATCTAAAAGTACTATTCATATTATGAATTTATCTTTAAAATAAATTGTTGAAAAATCATAAAAAATCAAAATTATTTAAACAGCCCAGAAAGTACGCTGATTTTAGGATAAAACTGCCACACTTTGCCAATTTTCCAGGAAGTGCGCCACATATTTTACACCAGAAAGTCACATAACGTTTTCAAAACCATCTAAACTTTGACCATTTATACCAAATCATTTCTAACGTAATTATACATTGTATTGTTGATTGTTTTTTATGTGTAGACTATGAGAGGAAACGATGATGAAGCCGCATCATCAAGATCCAAACGCTCTAGACAAACCATGGAAGAGGTATTGCTTCTATAAGTTCATCATGAATTCTTACTATGGGAAGGTTGCAACAAAGAGGCAAAGTCTAGGTATAACACCAAATTAGCAAACTTTCTCCCTAGACATGTTTACTCACTGTGTGTTGTGAATTGGGATGTACTTAATAAAATAGGGCGTGATGGAGAAATCGATGATATGTTGAGGATTAAGTTGCGTGAAGCTGGATCTAATGAAGAAATATTCACTTTTGTGGCATGGATTAGAGCTTTTAACATCAATGAACCAATTTATTCAAAGCTTTTCCATGATTTTTATTCAACCTATGAATTTGATGAGGTTTGTGCACACGATGAATTGCAAACCAAGAAGATTATCAAGTTTAGACTTGGTGGTCGTGCTCACAGTTTGACTTTGTTAGAATTTGCTCATAGATTGGGATTATATCATGTTAAGGAGCTCGATGAGAAAGGTTTTGATATGTATTTTCAAGGAGGTTTGCGTAGTGATGAGCATTTTAACCCTCATGAATCAGTCAAGAGGAGAACTTGAGTTTGTCTAGGAGTCAAGCTTCTACTATTCGGAGCCCAGTTTTGAGGGTGATTTATAAGATGATCACTTATGGCTTGTGTTAGAGGACTGTTGGGTATGATAAAATTCAAAAAAATAATTTGTGGCTATTGAGTATGTTTTATGCTAGACACCAAAATGGGTATGCGAACGTGGCTTGGTTGATTGCGAGGTGGATGAAGAGAAAAGGAGTTGGTACTCAAAAGGAGAGTCTGATTTTTTTTGGATAGTTTATCACGAAGATTGCTAGGAAGGCGAGGGTATTGAGTGACGTGGTGCTAAGGAGTTTGAGTACTCTGATTTATTGTAGAGATTTGGATACGACTACACTGAGAGAGTTGATCAACTCTGAGGGTAGACTAATTCCTGAGGATCCACAGCCGGGAGTACCGAGAGTTGCTATTCCTAGACCTCCGAGAGCATCGATGCAGGACTTGTACGATAGGATGGGTAGTATGGAGATACGTCAGGAAGCGATTGAGAGGATGGAGTACAGGCAGTCGTATCACTAGGACAGGTATGCTAGAGTATTTGAGCACATGGCTAGGGTTTATAGTGTTCTACTGCAGGGAGCTTATAACCCACCTAGATATGCTCAGCCAAAGTATGATCGGTATTATTAGCAGTACCCACTCCAACCATCGCAGTATCAGCAGCAGCAACAAGATGATGATGAGTAGTGCCGAGATGACACTAGTGGGTTGTGTGACCGCATGTTTTGGGTCACGTGTGTTTTTTTAAACAAATTCCCTAAAAACAATATTATTATTATTACTATTATGGTGTGTAAAATGCCTATGTTGGCATTCAAAACAATATTTTAGTACTTTCCACTATTAATTAATTAGGAATATTATTATTATTTGTGTGTGCTATGCAGTATTTATATTTGTAACAGGAAAAGAAAAAAAGATAAGGGCGCGAGACGGAAATGGCGTAAAGAAAAGATTCAGGAATATCAATCATAATTGAGAGGTATTATTTCACTTTACTATTTTATATTTCTCTATAATATTTCACATTAGGGACAATGCTCATATGAAGTATGGAGGAGATAAACTGGAAAAGTAAAATAAATCAATAAAATGAATTTTTTTTTAAAATAACATTATTATGATCACATACAAGCAATTTGACTCTAGATTGATAACATTACTAGCATATTTATACCACCCAGAAAATTGTGAGGATTAGATCTTAAGAATTTGGGTATCCATCTTTGATACCTAAGATGATTTTATCTTAGCTTTCTCGAGTTAAGGTTTGAATGCAATTGCAAGTGTCTCATCCGTCGTTACGGATGTGTATTTGTAGTTTGTCGCCTTTTCTAGAGCATTTGTATCGATTTAAAATTATATGAGTATGCCGGTGATTTGTTAAATCTAGAACTTGTGCTTGAAATCTTTATGAGACCGCAGTAGGAACACGTTCACGTGTTATAAACTTTTCTGATAAAGAGGTAGTAAAAATATACATATAAGTAACCAAATAATTTTGTTCAAAAAGTTTTTTAATAAAATTATCTGAAATTTTATTCGTACGAATTGAAAAGCGTAAATGCTGGTATCGCTATTATAATGAAATGCGAAGATTGCAAACTTCTAAGTTCGTTTGAAGTAGTGTGCTTATCCTAAGTATGGGGGAAAGCAAGTTTCCCCCAAGATAAAGTGAAATAAGGCAAAAATAAGCCGAAGTTCTGAAAAAAAAAATGATGAAGTGAAGGAATAGTTTGTTACATTACGGATAAGGTGGATTATGATTTTATTATAAACCTTTTTCAACAAATATAAAAATAATATCACTAAATAAATTACCTCTTTTGATGTTTATGTTTGGTACTTACGCCATGTCGGTGAAGTTTAGTTTCTTGTACAAGCTTATGGTAATTTGAACATTTCATGACTGCGTGTATGAGTGACTTCCGTTTACTATCCATTTTACTAAACTGAGCGAGTGTGAAAACAACTTATCTATAAAAATTCGTGAGTTGCTTTGTCACATTATCTATGCTTGTGATCATTAAAATTGTTTTATAAAACGAAATACTTTCGCTTTGATTGCTTGAGGGCATGCAATAAGCTAAGTATGGAGAGATTTGATAACGCTCCAAATATACATAAAATATCCCTAAAAAATATGTGAAATATATATATGTTAACGCATGAAATATTGCAAGTTTGGTTATTTGTTGGTACAATAATTGTTTCAGGACCAAGAATGACGAAAAGGAGCAAAAGTGTCAAAGAAATCCGTTAAAAGCACTAACGGTCGTTAAAAGAAGAATCTAAAAGGGTAATAAATGAAGAATTAATGAAAAGTGAAGAAGTACGACACACTTGTACTATGTGCGGCACACTTGGAGACGGGATAAATGCTATTTAATGAAGAAGGAAAGTGTGGCGCACTTCGCCTATGTGCGGCGCACATTCTGCTGCAGTTACAAGGAAATGATTATGATTGATATAAATGAGCAACCTTCCAAATTACCTTAACAACAACTGAGACCCTAATCTTGTGCTATAAATAGAGCACGAAATTCAGTGTTTAGGCATCCCATTTCTTACGATCATCTCTCAATAATCATTAGAAGTTCTTAGGGAAGTTTTTCTAGCAAATTAGAAGTTGTTCCTGGGGAAACTTGAAGTATTCTCTGAATCTTGATAGTTTCCAGGTTATAATCACGCCGAAGGTATGAAATTCAGGCCACGAGTGGTGGATGAGTAGTTTTGCTAGTAGAAATTCCGGTTAACTAGTGTTTGGATCAAGGAAGTTCTTGTAATAAACCATACCATTTGCTTGTGGAATCGGTATAAACACGTTATTCCCTTTGGTTATCATGTTTTCTGAATCTATGATACTTGTTATGTGTTTTATTGCTATGAACATGGAGTAGTAATTTGGGCCATCATGATCAATGTTATGAACAAGTTTTGACATAATGCTTATGAATGTGATGATAATGAATTTGATGTTTAAATATCCGGTAACTTGTTGATGTTTGATTATTCATACTTATTGGAGATAGGTCGAAAAATTCCACCAATATGTATATATTTTGCATTGTTTGTCTATGGCAATTCGACACTAGTTTTGTGAGAAAAACTAGTGAAATATTTATCAAACCCGGAAATGAAGATGTTTAACACTTGATCATATGTCTAACGAACTTGATTAAGGGAAATTATCATTATCATATTCATACTTGAATCAACCTTAATGCGTTTTATATATTGAAGATTAAAGGCCGAAAGGATTCTTTAATATATGGAATAGTTAATTGTATGAATGATTATCCATATATTCATGCTTTTATGCTTAAATTCATGTTGCTTGATTGTTTGCTTGTTCATGATCATTGCTCTAAGTCCAAATAAATATCACTTTTAATCTTGAAATACTTCAAAATCTTTAGATCATGACAATCTATAAGATAAACCCTTTTCGTAATACAATCGACCTTTTTAAGAATTACTAATCCTGTGGAACGACCTGGTCTTACCCTTAACCTATACTATAAATGGGGGTTTATACTTTACCTGTATGTTAGTTGGAATTCGATAAAACTAGAACTATAAATTTAAAGCTTTTGTAACACATCAAGGATGAACTTGCCAAAGAACGTGATTTGCTTGCTTCTTTAATTGAGAAACTAAAATGTGAATTTGATGACATCAAAGACTGTAATAAATTTTTGGAATCATCAAACTAGACTTTAGTTGATAAATTGAAAGGTGAAATTGAGGATTTCAAACCCAATGATCCGTTCCAAACCACACAAACAAGTATGTGTAATTAAGAGGCGAAATCAATTATAGTATAGTAGAATACGTATTCCAAAACTTTAAAGAGAATTGCTTTTAACCAAAGCAATTTCTAAAACTCTCGGGTCGTTTGTCTTTGGCGAAGTGTGAATAGAAAATCATTTTAATTTGTAATCGCGGATTTCAATAATTCAAAGGTTTGATTTGGTTTCTATTTCTACAGCTAAAAACGCATTTAACATGAAAAGGAAAGTAAACGAATAAGCAATTACGAAATTAGGCATTAAAACGTTGACGGGAATTAAAGAAAACGCGACAATTAAGCAAGTATCTCAAAATTTATAACAACCCAAGAATTTTCATCTACCTATTTTACTATTATCACAATTATACGAGGAAATTTTTTGCTTTATTACATTACTTATATATCTCAGTATGTCATAACTAAAGTAGACAGTATGTTTTTTTGGTCAAAATAGTTTTTTGCCGTGTTCGGTCAACATATTCACTTTAGAAGCATAAATTTTTTGGCGTGGAAAATCGATGCGTTCGAGATTATTTGTAATAAATCTATTTTTGACTAAGAAATATGGTAGCAGTTTGTCATACATGAAATGTATTCGTAAATCAAACGTCCCGTACACTCCAAATAACGAAAGTTTGTTAGGCCGATTAAAGTTTGGGAAAAAATATACACTTTGGCTTTAAAAGCTAGATACGAATTTTGAGAGGTGCCTAAAAATTTTGATTGGTATACGACGGGGGGATTTAACCCGCAAACAGCTCTATTATTTGATCAAGTCTAGACAGAAAAATTAACGCTCGTTTTACCATCCTACGGATTTGTAGAGCAAGGCCATACACATACCTCTCAATCATCCTACTCTCAGGAGTTACCAAATGTGGAACTAACCTAGCCAACTCATGAAACCTATCAGTATACGCAGCATGGCCAGCCCCGACCATGGCGTGATTCCACAACTCAGATTCTAACTTTTGCATCTCATGACTAGGACAAAACTCTTATATCATCATACACTTAAAGTCATTCCATGACATACTAACAGCAACTTCCCAACTTAGCGTGCGGATCTGAGAGTTCCACCATGTTAAAGCCTTACTCACAACTGAACCAGTAGTGTATTTCACTTTTTGGTCAATACTAGGACCTCTCATATCATGCACAGATTCCATTTTCTCAATCCAATGAGTGAGGGCTACACCACCTCCCTTATCATCATATTCTTTAGGGTTACACGCTAAAAATTCCTTATATGAACAACCTACCCGGTTGCCATTCACTATCACATTCCCCCGCTTTTTCCTGAACCTTCTCAGTAACCACAATTACCATTCTGGATATTCCACCATTTCCTCGGTTACAACGCTGATTTAGCAATGGGAGTAACAAGGTTTCGCAATTGCTGGGCAAATGAACGTCAGAAGTCGAAGGCAACCCCATTGCTCTTTACATTCCCTATTGCTCCCTCTACACCCCCTTAGCTCCCAAACCCTGGTCATTTCCTTGACCATTCAATTACTCACCACGCTCATCATTACCTTCTCTAGGTCTTCTACCCCTTCCACCTCTACTAACCCGTTCACCCGTTCCCCCTCCTAGTGATTCGGCAGCAGGCCGGCCAGCACTTCGGGTCCTCATCCTTGGCGGCATTATCTATACGAGGGAGAACATGGGCAACGTTAGGTAAGTGGGAAGACTCGCACATATATATAGAATATCTTACTATATATAACCAGATATACATGTAACTCCACCCTACAGTGTCAAGCAACATTTTGTGTGAACATCAATATCACTATGAGTGAGTTGGTGATATCGCTATAACTACTTAGCCACCGTACTTATATTTGCATCCTTTCCTATTCATACCAATTATTGACCCACCCATTTCAATGACTGACATAACTAAGCCACCAAACCGCGAACACACAAAGGCACACAGAAGCGGAACACCACGCACATAGATCCTATACGCAACTAGACGACGGATCTTAGGTTATAGTCTAGGCCAAACCACCTAGTTCTCTATAACCTTGGCTCTGATTACCAATCTGTCACACCTCGACAATGGCGGAAACTCAGGAATGCAACATAATGATCAATCATAACACAAGATACAAAATAGAGAAAACTACATTGCATAAACTCCAGTGCTACATGAGACCATCAAACCGAACCAAACCTCGAGTGATGTCCCAAATCGCAACTAAAATCCACAATCTCTTACAATTATTCCAATGCCCTCACAAGGGACCATAATCCAAACTTAATCTAAAACATCTAAAAACTAGAATCAAAACAAAAACAAGCAAGACTTCAAACGAAATTCCACTCGGGATACTTCTAAGTCTGCTACAATCCCCAAACCAACTCGCTTTCACTTCACCTGAAAAATGATACTTGAAAACGTCAACAATAATGTTGGTGAGCTCGTAAGTTTGACCTTAAACCCAAAAGTTGTGCCAATATTTCAACAGTGGACAATAGTGCTATATGACAGTGAATATATGCAAACAACCTTAGCATCACCGCTAATCAATAAACCAAATATCACTACGCACCTGAAAGGTGCCTACCAGCTGGTGCACCTAAAATTAGGGCAGGACCACACAACAAACCTGGGTAGGCGGACCCCATCCGCTCCAATAAACACACAAATTCTGGTAGGCGTACACATGCCGAGTCCAATAATCTTACAAACACTGGTAGCTACCCATCCGAGTCCAAACCATCATGCATCACATAATATTCACATAGTAGTCATAAGCACATAACTTGTCCCAAAAAACAAAACCACATTTCGCACAGTTCAATTCAAAACATTTCAAAACACACTTGAGTATCATTTTCCCCCAACCGAAAAGACAGTAAAAAGTGGGGCTACGAGAACTCACCTCAAGCAAGTCTTTAGCAACCAAATCTCAATCACACAAGCAAATGCAACGACGCCCGCACACGACCTAGTCCAGTTAATGTCCCAATTTAATCATCCAATTCCAAAACAATCTTCACGTTTAATGCATAGAGTTTAGACGCGTTTGTACATCTTACCCCAAAAACAATTTATAGTGTGATGGTTGACGACATTAACTCCACAAACATATCAATCTCCTTCCTCATTATACATACTTATATTTATTAGCGTAAATAGATAAGTAATAGAATAAATTATTTATAATTTTTTAATTAATAAATATATATCGACAACCCGTTTCGTACAACCCTTAGTCACTTCAAAATAATCATTATACGGTTGAAAATGAAACATTTACTCATAATAAACACATTAGAGAAGTTTCGAGAAAAAATATATTTTTTGTCTTTTAGTGAATTTATTAAATAAATAAAATAAAATAATTAAATATTATTTTATTATTTAAAATCTCAAAAATCATGTTTTGTAAAGAAAATTTTCAGTAATAAAAAAAAACTTTTTATGAAATTCGACATGACCTCGTAACGATTTATACCAACTTTTTAAGGTTTCAAGCCCCTTATTTTCAATATTTTTCACAAATTCACACTTTCGACAAAATATCAAAATCTCAATCCGTTAACGCTTACAACAACGTTTTTTCGTCAAAAAATCATTCAATATCACTTTGTAAATACATTATCCACTTTCAAAATCCATCAAATTCTCATAACCCATACATAATCGAGCTATGGTCCTTAAGGCCAACAAGAGTCCCATATGACATATTATAAAGTCACCAACAATAAACCGCGGCCCCGTGCAACCTTAACTCTCTCGAATACGGCGCTATGGCGATTCATATTAAGCTCCTTGAATTTGTCCTACATGCTTTGATTTTCCACTGCTGATCACCTATGATCAACACACGTGCATCAATCAGCTTGGATTTGATTGGTTTCAAGGTCTTTAAAAACCACTCGCTGCATTATATTGTTTATTCTTTTGTCGCCTTATTCATTATGAAAGTCGGTTAGAATCTTTGAGGCTTTCATGCATTAATTCGTATCAACTATGATTCGTATTAATCGTCTCTTCAGGAGTCCATCCGATTTTTAGGTTTCTTCAATTTGTAATCTTGTTTTCGTTGGATTTAATGGAGAGTATGGGAGAGTCGATTGTTGGGGAAGATTCAATACGTATTGTTAATAGTTTTTCTAAGGTGATTGATGAGATGAATAAATCAACTACAATCATGATGCCTAAGGGTTGATCGATGACCTTAGGACAGATTCTGATACAACGGCCAATTAGGGTTTCTTGAACCCTAAATCTGGTGGTTATATTGATGGTTAGTCCAAAGGTGAGTAACATCTTCTCCTTTGGTTTCTCCTTAAACTACATAACGTGCCCCAAGAACTGTATACGTATTGTTGTTGGCTAGCCGACTTTTAGAGTTTCCATATTGACAAATGTGGTGACTGCACCAAGATTAACTAACTGATAATAGAAGCGGTAAACATGATGAGTTATTATCCGAGATGACTAATGATGATCGTATGGAAACCTTGGATGCATTAGGTACTATATATAATTCAATTCAGGCTAATAAATAAATGTTGAAGTGATCCTTATAAGGTTTCGCATGTAGATATACTATTAATCTTAATGTTGATGAAATCCACAATACCTAGACCCGTATCATTCAATCTTGGACATCATACCAAAGGTCAACACCTATGCGGACTGTGCGGGTTGCCAGTGCAAAGGATCAAACCTAAGTTAATTCCAACTTTCGTACCTTGGTGGCTGATCCCGTATTTGACAGTGTTAACATCTCTACTCCTCATAAAGTTGTTGAAAAGGTTAGTACTCGCTTTAAACACACTCCATATGGCACTTATTGTAATGAAATGGCGTTGTCCGGTTGTTTGAATATTATCTAGTATAACTGGCAAACATGGGCGAAAAGGATTTATGATGAATACCAAAGGTCTTTCTTTTTCTTTAAATTTGATTCTTAGGCTGTTTAGATGCTGTTCTGGAGTGGTCCTTGTTGATTTGTAAATCTCCGATTCATTCTAAAAGAAATCTGCGAGTGGATACTAGATGCTACAAAAGAAGAATTGACTCGTATAACCGATATGGGTTAAATTGCATGATGTTTTCCTATTCAAGTTTTTGAAGAGATGGTAGTAGTCTATTTGCTACGTTCAACGTCCGGTAAACCTGTTATGCTTGATTCACCATAAGCCCCATTGTAAATGATTCAGTGGTGGTAGGAGTATTTTGCTCGAGCTTATGAGGTAAATTCAAAGGCTCGAATCTCGGAAGTTGTTTACTATTGGTATTCTATCTCTTTCTGAGGAAGAAATTTACCAAAGAAACCATCCGTGGTTGAGTATAGAATGGAGGCCGCCCAGATGGTTATACATGTAAGATTTTGGTCATTCATGAATTATTTTCCTAAATAAGGTGAGTCCCACAATGTTGCTAACTTCTAAATGTATTACCTAATTTAGAAGACTAATGAATGGTTCCTAAACGTGGTAAAAAGTAAGAAGAGGAAGTGAGATCCAAGTCTACTAAGTGGCGTTGCAAGTGTACTGGTCCTTTGGTTAAACATAACGTTAATAGAGCCTAAAGCGACTACAAGTGCACAATGAAGGGAACTACTTATGTGGTTATACATCTCAATCGACACCTATGTTGAAGACGACTGATAATTCATCTAAGAAAGATAATCTCTTCATGTCTAATTCTTTTTCTGCATTAAATGAAGAAGAAGAAGATGATGAAGAAGAAGTGGAAAATGTGTATGATGAATCGGCTAACTTAATTCATAACACAAAAGCTGGTGGAATGTCCTTTCACGGCTGTTGCGGGTTAGCTTGTTTAGTTATGTTGATGTGGTTCTAGTGCAATTAGTTGTTTTCTAGAGTTGTAAGAATTATGCATGTCAGTAAGCTCTAGTTTTTAGGTGTTTTTCAAGCTTTTTAGCCTTGAGGTTAACGTGTTACTTCAGCCACATCCAATTTTGTTTTCTTAAACTTTTTTTTGGTTTAATAAACATTACAGGGGTAACCCTTTACCCAAAAAAGACATAAGACAGTCCAACATACTATATAATCCAAAACCAAGGTCATTTAATATTAAGTATATAACTTATATGTACATAACGCATATCAGTCACATAATAGTCTATGCATTTACACTAACACATAATCATAGGAATTAAAAAATCATTTCAACACTTGCATCATTTCCATCCCAAGTTTAAAACCCAATAAAAAATGGGACTACGTAACTCACCTGAATACTCAAACACAGCTTCCAATTCCTATCACGCAACTATACAAATAAATAAACACGGTTACACGCGACCAAGCTAAAAGCCCTAGTCCATGTAACACACATATGATGGATGTCTAAGGGTGTGATTAAAAATCATGAGTCACCCTGACACCATGCCCAACCTTAACTACTTCATTAACACATTACACTAGTTAACTACAATTTGTTCAAAAATGCAGAATTTTAGTGTGACTTTACCCTCTTAAAACCCTTACTTGTCGACCTTCATAAATTATACTAAAAATTATATAAGCTAATTTATGAGTTTAATAACTACCTTGTGATTCCCAACCACTCATTACATGTACAACTATCCCAAATAAAATCCAACTTCAAAACTGTCTCAATTCCGATCTGATTACACACTAAAATGTACGGCCCTAATTACCATACCTAGACACAAAATTAGAAGCTATCCTTCTAGGGTTTATTTATATACATATAGAAATTAACCACTATAGATTGGAAAACCTTAATTCCACTTCTAAGTTAGGGTTTTATCCTCCTACACATGACCTAAATCTGACCCGTATTCACTGTTTTGACAACTTTTCTTGTAACCAATATTTAACCAAATTCCAGAACTCCAAATCATTCAAGGCCGGACTTTTTGGAAAATAGACTATTTAAACTACAATTTAGGCACTGAAATCATATCAAAACACGTTTTTAAAATCTAGATATCATCAGTTGAACACAGACCTAAATTTTGCTCAACTCTACTTCACAAATTAAAGCGATTTAAGCCTAACCGTTTACATCAATAAGATCCTAATTAAATCCTAAACACTCTAGCATGAATAAAACATCCTTAATTACAGAAGTTTTTAAAACCCTAATGATCCATCATATTAATTGTTACATGATTTAAAGAAAACTAAACAACTAGGGTTAACGAACATACCTAAACCTTGATTCTTGAAACACTAAATCACCAACTTGTTCTTGATTAAAAAAATCTCTTTTTTATCTTCTTGAGGGTTTCGGCGATCACAAGGGGAGAGGGAGAGAAAAAGTGATTTAAGGTTTTATTGGTTTTGTATTTATACTAATAGAATCCTAATTGTAATCAAATTGTTTCCTTTTTTTCTTTTATCCCTAACCGGCCGAATAAACACCCCTATATATATATTTTTATTATTATTTTTATTTAATTATTAAATAACTAATTATATTCATTACCTTAAGTTTTCATAAAAACCTAAGCTAATTTGGGTAAACCTTTTTACATAAACGCAACTTACTAAACTTTTTAAAAATAACTTTTTATTTCACATTTCACTTTCTATATTTAGAAAGTTTACTACAAACTTCTATAATTCACTCACTTAACTTATCTCTAACATAATACATTTCTCATAAACGTTTAACATAAACTCATCCAACTATTTACGTAGCATTGCATGCAATACGCCTTTCTTTTCCATTATCACTATACGTGAACAAATGGAATACTTATCACTAAACACAAACTCACTCAAAATGAGATGATCATACACCTCAAAATGATATCATGCACCTATTCAAACCACTTAGCACACATAAGTTACACATAGCATACAATAATCACACAGAAAGAACTCTTAGCCATTTCTAAAGGTATCACTAACCTGATTAAATCATGGATGTTACAGTATCCCCTCCTTGAGGAAATCTCGTCCCGAGATTTAACTAGCAGGATCAACAACTCGGTCCACGAAAAACTGTGGATACTTAATCCTCATCTGGTCTTCGTGTTCCTAAGTAAACTCAGGACCACATTTTGAATTCCACCTAACTTTCATAAGTGCTATTTTCTTACATTTTAACTTCTTAATTTCTTGATCCATAATCTCTACAGGTTCCTCGACAAAACAAAGTATCTTGTCAACCATGATCTCATCCAATGGCACATGCAAATTAGCATCCGCCAGACACTTCTTCAGATTTGACACATGAAAGGTGTCATCTACGCTATTTAACTCCTCAGGTAACCTCAACCTATAAGCTACAAGACCAATCCTTTTAAGGATCTCAAACGACCCTACATATCTTGGTGCTAACTTACCTTTCTTTCTAAAATGCATTACGCCCTTCCAAGGCTACACCCTTAATAATACCCGATCACCCACCTCAAACTCTAACGGTTTACGTCTCTTATCCGCATAGCTCTTTTGACAATCTCTCGCCGCTTTAAGCTTTTCCTTTATCAATACCACCTTATTTGTCGTCTCTAGTACTAACTCAAGCCCAATCAAACTGCCCTCTCCAATCTTTGCCCATAACACAGGCGACCTACACTTCCTACTATACAAGGCCTCAAACAGAGCACACTGAATGCTCGAATGATAACTGTTGCTGTAAGAAAACTCGGCTAATGGTAGATGGACATCCCAACTACCACCAAAATCTATAACGTACGTCCTTAACATATCCTCCAAAGTCTGAATTGTACGCTCACTTTGTCCATCCGTCTGAGGATGATAAGAAGCACTCAAGTCTAATCTTGTCCCTAACGCTCTTTGTACTGTTTGCCAAAAGTGTGAAGTAAATCGCCCACCTCGATCCGAAATAATTCACATGGGCACTCCATGTCATGCCACAATTACATCTGTATATAATCTCGCCAACTTCTCCGTACTAAAATCCTCACGAATTGCTAGGAAATGAGCTGATTTGGTAAGTCTGTCGACTATTACCCATATCGCATCATGTCCACTTCTTAACCTAGGTAACTTGGTAATAAGATCTATAGTGATCTTATCCCACTTTCATTCTGGTATCTTAGGTTGTTGCAATAAACCCGAAGGTCTTTGATGCTCAGCCTTCACTTTTGCACAAGTTAAACACTTACTAACGTGTGTAGCAATATCCCTCTTCATTTCCGGCCACCAGTACATATCACGCAAGTCATGGTACATCTTATCCGCTCTAGGATGCATAGATTACTTAAACTTATGAGCTTCGTTCAAAATTACAGTTCTCACATCTCCTACTAAAGGAACCCATATCTTATCCATAAAATACAAACTTCCGTCTTCATTTCTTTACATCTGCTGATCTAAACCATGTAGCCTTTCTGCAAGAACGTTCTCCTGTTTGAACGCCTCACTTTGGGGTGCCAATATCATCTCTTTCACTCCGGACTGAATGGTCATAGCCATTGCTCGAACACGTCTAGGTTTTCACTCGTTCCTTCATACTTAACGCATCAGCCACCACATTCGCCTTACTAGGATGGTAGCGAATCTCACACTCATAATCACTAAACAGCTCGATCCACCTCCTTTGGCGCATAGTTAACTCCTTTTGGTTAAAAATATACGGAAGGCTCTTGTGATCCGTGTAGATAACACTCTTCGTGTCATACAAATAATGCCTCCAAGTCTTAAGAGCAAACATGACAGCTCCCAACTTTAGGTCGTGTGTTGTATAATTCTTCTCGTGTATCTTTAGTCGTCTCGATGCATAGGCGATTACCTTGCCTCCTTGCATGAGCACACAACCTAGTCCTTGATTCGATGCATCGCAGTAAACTACAAAATCTTTAATTTCGTCCGGTAACGACAAGATAGGAGCATCAACAGATTATTCTTCAAGGTCTGAAATGATTCTTCCTCTTTTTCGCCCCACTCATACTTTTGGTTTCTCTGAGTTAGCGAAGTAAGGGGTTTAGCAATCTTGGAGAAATTCGCGATGAAAGGCCTATAATAGCCAGCTAATCCCAAAAACGATCGAACTTCCGACGGCGTTGTAGGAACTTTCCAATTCTTCACCACCTCTATTTTACTTGGGTCTACGTGAATACCACTCTGGTTAACCACGTGTCCAAGGAAATGTACTTCCTGTAGCCAAAACTTGCACTTAGAAAACTTCGCATACAGCTTCTCCTTCCTCAGTAACTCCAACACCAACTTCAAGTGAACTTCATGCTCTTCCTTCGTCTTTGAGTAGATCAGAATGTCATCAATGAAGACAATGACAAACTTATCTAGATACGGTATGCACACCCGGTTCATCAAGTCCATAAAGACTGTTGGTGCATTGGTCAACCCAAATGGCATAACCGTAAACTCAAAATGTACATACCTCGTTCAAAATCTGGTCTTTGGAATGTCATCTTCATGCACACGTAGCTGATGATATTATGATCAAAGATCTATCTTAAAGAAATAACACGCTCCTTGCAGCTGATCAAATAAATCATCGATCCTAGGGAGTGGATAACGGTTTTTAATAGTTATTTTTTTCAGCTCCCTATAGTCAATACACATACGAAATGATCCATCTTTCTTCTTCATGAATAACACCGGTGCTCCCCACGACGAATGGCTAGGTCGTATAAAACCCTTGTCTTGCAACTCTTGAAGTTGCTCGGACAATTCCTGCATTTCCAAGGGTGCCAAAAGATATGGAGACTTCGCAACTAGCGTCACTCTAGGAACTAAGTCTAGACGGAACTCAACTTGTTGCTGCGGTGGTAGCCCCGACAAGTCTTCCAGAAACACATCAGTAAAACTTCATACCACGGGTATATCACTTATCCTAGGTTCATCTACCTTAGCGTTCATTAGGGCTTTGGTGGCTTTCCAAATACGTTGCTCAT
>BQNB010134547.1:0-18297 GCA_026074375.1 Tanacetum coccineum | reverse complement strand
GACAAAATGTGCTATCAAACATTCTTCCACAAGTAACACACTCACAATGGAGGTATGACGACATTAGAATTAAACAATTTGAGATAAAGAAGAATATTTTTGGGACCGAAAAATCAAAGGTGCACGGCAGCACTCTAGAAAACGTACATAGAAGCGAAGGAGCGGGAAAGCGCGAAGCTATTAAAAACCTTCTCCTTTCGGGTTGAAGTTCGTAGGTTCGACCCTCCTTATACGTCTCTTATAGTTGTAATCTAAAGGTGAGCCGAAACGATAATTAACAAACGGTTATTTTTAATATTAAAAGAAAATAAAAATAGAAGTGTAAAATATTTTTGTATTTTTATATAAGAAGACAATATTCACAATTGAAAGCGATGAGGAAGGGTCTTCAAACACTAATCTTCAAATGTAAACACGATAATCGTACACACCTCCCCGGCAACAGCGCCAAAAATTGATTTGATTAAAAATAATCCCTTTTACTATATAAATATATAATATATATAAATATATATAATAAGAATTATCAAAATTATCAATCAATAATAAGAGATAGTAAGTATTCTGTAAGGTTTTTAAGAATGAAAATTACTTTTGACCAAAGTAAAATCCCAAAAACCTTCCCGGGTCGTTTCCCGATGAGGCGTGAATTGAGAATCGTGATTAAGTTCGTGATTGCGTATTAGTACTAACTTTTGGTTTGTCGGTACTATCTTTAGGCTTGTCAGTACTAACTTTTAGTTGAGTAGTACTAAGTGGATCTTCAGTACTAACTCCCTTTTCTGCACTTTCCTTCTCTTCATGTACCACATAGCTTGTCCTCCCCACATCCTAAGCATCCTCAGTCTCCATATAGTCCATTATATCATCATCAAGCTCATCAAAAGTTTGTTTAAGTTTTTAAAGTTAACATGACCCAACCTCCTATGTCATTTGTTAGATTCATCAATTGTGGCCTTTGCAATCAAACAGGCTAAACCTCCAGAAGGAACAATGTTCTCTAAATTGAAACTGTACAATTTTGTTCTTGTTTTGGATTTAAGTAATATCATGATTGCTATGGTAACTTAATTCAGGTCGAAATAAAGAAAATTCAGAGGTCGTAAAGAGAACCTTGTTCTTCTTGTCACACATCCGTGACACAGAAAAGAGATTAAAATGCTGTAGTTCTTTCACAAAGAGCACATCCTCAAAATCTAACTTTCTTGTTTTTATTTTACCTTTACCAGTTATGTAACCTTTACTTCCTCCAAAAGCAACAAGGCCACCATTAAAGTCTTGATATTCAGCAAGGTAGGCCTTGTTTCCAGTCATGTGCCTGGAACATCCACTATCAACAATCCCTTTGTTCTATAAAGCTCTTTGTGGATAATCCTACACATTAAATAAGAGAGATTAGTTTCTCTTAGGGACCCAAACCTTTTTGGTCTTGGGTCTGCCTAGTGGATCTTTGAAAGGAACATAATTTCTAGAACTTGATCCATCATTGTATTTGGAGACTTTGTTCCAGTAATGTCTTTTGTGTCTCCAATTACAACCTGCTGAGGGCTTAACAGCAGTTTTCCTTTTTTCCCCAACATCACTAACTGCATTTACCTCAGCAGTATTAACTTTTTGATATGAAAAATTGGTTCGAAGTGCTGTTGTTCTATTAAATAGCTTTCTAAAAGGTGAATGAGTTTTATGAAAACCATCTTTTGGTCCAACATTATTCACAATAGGCTTAACAGTATTAACTTTCATAGCAGCATTAGTTGGTACTGCCTATCTATTAAAATTATGTCTAGCAGTATTAACTGTGTTAGTACCGTTAGTTCTAGCAATATTAACTGTAGATTAGTTACCGTTAGTTATGTTGGATTAACTTGAATCTTGACCAGTTTCTAGTTAGTAGGCTTTTGGAACAACATCTTGGTTTTGATGATTCACTCTTTGCACATTGTTCCACACTGGCCTAATCTCCCTTTGACCAGACCCCTTACTCATCCTATTGTTTAATTCAGCTTCTTTAGCCATCCTTTTCTCATGGAAATCACAATCTCTAATAAGATGGCTAAAACTTCCACATACAAAAAACATGCATTGTGGTTAAAACATATCCCAAACCTAGTTTTTTATCCATTAAACCACTACAATCCTTTTTGTCAGGTTTAGGACTCTGACTACATGTGTTTTGTTCTTTAACAGTTCGCCTAGGAGTTTTTACATGCTTAACAGTATTAATAAAACCAAAACTAGGTGTTTCTTATTCTTTTGTGGGTAGAGACACATGTTCATCTTCACTATCTGATTCATACTCCTCAATGATAGGAACATCAGACCAAACTTTAGGTTGACTTACTACTTTTGGTTCATTGACAACTGGTTCAGGCATATATTCATGTGTTTCTTCAGTACAATTTGATTCACAAGTATTAAAGTCACTGCTCCTAGCATCAGATTCACTAGGTTTAGTTTGCTTTGTACAATATGTAAATTTTGATTCATCTATTTCTTTATCAGGTCCAAAAGGGATGTAGATCCTTGTTATTTGAGGGGGAACTGCATGCATCCCCTCTGCATATCTATCATTCACAGGACTATCTTCTATATCACTTGTCCTACTGACAAACACACTTTAAAAAACATCATTTTCATAACTTAAAACACCTTTATTCATTTGATCACCATACCCAAGTATAGCCTTATCCCTAGCACTCATCTGACTATTTAGCAAAATATTAAGATTTTTAGAAGAGTTGTGCCATTTTTCTACTTTAGCTTTTAATTCTTCTTTTTCTTTTTCTGCTTCTGCCAATAGTTTCTTATGATATGTAAGGACATCAGTTTTATCATCTAAGTCAATTTTCATAAACCTTATCTTTTCCTCATACCAAAGTTGACTTTGTTGATGAGCAACTAATTGTGCTTCAACTTTCTTTAAAGCTTGAGTATATGCATGTATTTCTATACTGGCATCTCTAAGTTGTTCCCTTTGTTCATCATATAATTTTTTAAGTTTAGCATAAGACTCTTTACATTCTTTTGAACAAGAAGTTACCTCTGTGTCTGAGCCTGAACTGCTGTAAGCCATCAAAGCATAGTTCTCTTGTTCATCTTCTGAGTGACTGGTCCAATCAACACCTTCTCCATCAAGAGTCACCAAAGCTTTAGAGTCCTCCTGTTTACCAGATCTCCTCCCATTTTCTTTATCCTTATTCCCAGTGTTCCAAGCATCTCTCCTCCTACTATCTTGATTCCCCTTGGATCTGCACTCTCTAGCAAAATGCCCTGTCTTGTGACAACTATAGCACTCGACTTTGGTTTTGTCAAAACCAACTGGTTCCTTGGCATCAAATTGTAGCTTTCTACCTGTCTTTTTGTAGAACTTTTTCATTCTCATGGAAATCATGGCCACCTGCCATTTCAAGTCCATTTCTTCTAAATCAAACTCATCAAGCTGTTCTAGATCTTCATGATCTAATTGTGGGCAACTGGATTGATTTGCAAGTAAGGAGTATGATGAAGGATGTTCATATTGTGAGTTATGACTAGAAGAATTAGAAACACCATAAGCGGTACTAACATCATTAGTACTGCTAGTGTTCTCTGAAACAAATGCCACATTCTGCGTGCTAGAGGATGATGCAGTAGAGCCTTTAACATCAGACTCAAAGACTCTAAGATTATTATACAGATCATCAAAGCTGAGACTGTCCACTCCTGGCTTGGTCCTCATGATTAAGGAAACTTGAGACCAGGCAGAAGGTAGAGACCTAAGGAATTTCTGATTTGCATCTTCAGTGGAGACGCCTGCACCATGAATCTCTAGTTGACTCAGAAGACTCTGAAACCTATCATAGCTTTATGTAGCCCTTATGAGTTTGATACAGAGAAGCCTTCAAACTGTTGCTTTATAATATACTTCTGCATCTTTTTTGATTCATTATTTCCACCAAATCTAGATTTGATAGCTTCCCACATTTCTTTAGCAATAGTCATTTTATGAAATTTAGCAAGATGATCTTCTGGTAAAGCCATAAGCAAAGTGGTCCTTGCTTTTCTTTCTCTTTCTCTGGCTAAAATTTCTTCTGCAGTCTTGGGAGGCAGAACCTTTATTAAACCATTTGTATCAGTTGAGACACTCACGGGACCATTTCCTCTTTGAATAACTTCCCAGATAGGATAGTCTGTATGGGCCAAATAATGTTCCATTTTCATGGCCCATATGTCATATTCTCCCTTATTGAGAATAGGAAGTTTGATGGTTGAAACAGTGTGAGGGGTTGTGTTTGAGGTGTTGTTGGTGGTGGTGGTGTTGGTGGAGGGTTGTTATTACCTGATCCTTCCATTGATAGGATTTGAAGAGTTTATGAATCAGATGTGTTTTTGTGGTTCTTCTTACTCAGAGTTTCTCTACAAGCTCTGATACCACTTGTTGAGAATCGTTTAGCCCATCTAGGATTAGTTTTACAGATAACTTATATATGCAGCGGAATAATAAAGAACAATAAGTTATCAAACAAGGTTTTCTATTATTAATCTATTGCCCCAAGATCAAATGATCCTTGGGGCTAAAATAACTAATACATAAACTAACTAACTATACTTCATGAGAGAGATCTAACTATGATGGTTGATCTTAAACGCCTATGACCCTTTATATAGAGGGTTTACAAGAAAACCTAGCTTACATAGGAAGCTAACTTAATTTATCACATTAAGTCCTTGTTGTTTCAAAAGGAAACATAATACAATTAGGAAACTAATTAATTAACATTAATCTTCACATTAATGTTTGACTAATCTATATCTTCAACATTAATGTTGATTTTGTAACGTCTCAATCAACATTAATCTTGATCTTGTTTCCTTCTTTAGCATATCTTGTTTCCTTTTGTTTCATCTTTCTTCATTTATGCATATGTAGTTTTATAATCATCAAATCTGAGATCCCAACATGGTATCACTAAAGACTAAGAGCGGGTATGCGCCGCTACTTAGTGGTATGAGTTTATGGATGATTGGATGATATCTTGAGCTTGTAATCTGCTAAGATAAAAAGACTATTGGTCTCACCGTGAAAGGGGTTCCCACGATCGACTTCGGGCGTAAGAATTAGTAATCATTTAGATGAGGTAAGATTAAGATCGAGAGAGAGAGAGAGTAGTAGTATATTTTTTAAGGAAAAGAACTTGGACATGAATACCAAAGGGCTTGGTATTTATAGTGGGGTTCCTCTTGTCGTTATCCGAGGATGACGTAGGATAGGATTTTCTATTACCCGTTGGGTAATAGTCTGATTGTGATATCACCATCTTGTCATGTCTCGTTAGTCAAAACTTGTTGTTACTATTTGACTTGTTCTTGTACTTGTCGGCCGTACCATCATGGGTAACCGATTCTATGCTGTTTAGGGAAATTTTGGTCTGCACTCTTCTTTAGCGAATTTACGATTTCCCTTTTTGACGGTTCACATGATTCATGACTTGGAATCTAGTCACTGTTGATTTGTCACGGAGGAGTGCTCCGTAAGGCAGAAGTGGACAGCGGTTAGGCATACCCTGTCCAGTCTATGGGTGGTGACATTAAGTGTGCGGCGGTGTCCTTTATCCGCATGTATCTTGGCCTTGAGCGTAATCCGCTCTTATTTTGTTTGTGACTAAGTTATAGGGCGTGATCTGCCCTATACGTCATCATAAACTAAACCCTTGACGGTGTAAACTTATGACTATGTAAACTAATTGATGGTGTAAACTTTTGACAGCTAACAAAGCCTTTAACAAACTTTAAATCGTGTAACACAAACCCTTAACAAACTTTACATGTGTAACACAAACCCGTGGCAAACTTTACACTGTGTAACACAAACCCTTAACAAACTTTACACCGTTTGAAAACTTTGACCTTCTAAACACACGAATTTAAAAACTTTTAACCATAAAAATTCACCTTCAATATCATTTTTATCACTTTTTGTCCATCAAATAAGCACTAATAAGCACTAAAACATGTAAACCTACTACAATTAAGTACTAATAAGCCAAAAATCAACTAAAACCACAACGCTTTCCCACCCAAACTTCAAATCACCTCAAATCCTCCACAATTCTCAATCTAAACACAACCTAACATCATCTAGTCATCTTCCTATATCATTCCCCATCAAAAACACCAAAAATTTATCAAAAAGCTCAAATCTTAAAATTTGGAAGGTATGTTGATGACGTTTCCTCCTTTCCGGTTCGTAGGCCTCTCCTTTGAAGCCCGAATGGGATCTTCTCCTAATTACAACCAATAACCATTGAATAGTTTCGAGTGGCATAAAACCATCTTCGTGATGGTTACCAGTATAGAAGCCCGCCACGCGAAGCCCTACACCCTTCGCGGTGGGCCTTCGACGAAACTAGAGCAAATGTTAGATAGTCAAACCCACATTCTACATCTCCATCAAGGTCTTCCCGCCAAAATAGAGATCGTGGTACACAACCTCAAGAATAACCCCTTAAATCGTAAGACGCCCTCATGATCACCGGTATTTATGCTAAGCCTCGTCCCATCTCATTTCTACACCTATAAATAGATGGTAAGGGCTCCAGGTATGGCTAGAACGCTTTACACACTTAGTTACGTTATCATACTTTACCCAATACAAAGCACGTCCTTACTCTCACGCCGGAGGTGATTCGCAGGGACACCCCTTACGCTTCACTTAAAGTAGTGTTTTCATTTGTGTTGACACGGGTTATTCAAGGCTTGGCAACTCAACAATCACTCAAAGAACTCTTTGATCTCATCAAAGCCTGATCGTGCCCATATTTTCACAATCAGTGGCGCCATCTGTAGGACCGCAACAATTAGTCCCGTTCAAACCAAGCCTAGTAACTGTCAAAATAACTCACTTTGTTTTTCGGCATGACAAGCGGGAGAGAAATTACACCACTACCGGGTTTCTCGGCAATACCCATAACTACCACCATGTTTGCCGCCACCACTCCTGAAAATATGCCCATGGCTTATCATGCTTCCACCTCAGCTAATCCCAATCCCGTGATTAGCCCGGATCTCTTAAGGGACTAGCGTGGGCAGATGCGTAATAATGACCCCTGAACCGAACTAGAGTACTTCAGCGAAGATTATGATGAAGAACGAGAGATGGAGCTAAGACCTGAGCCTACCAGAGCTGCCACTCCACCTCTTCGAATAGCATCTCTTTGGATCCATAGACGGGGGGGAAAGAACACTGGGGTTCGAATGAGCTCAGAGTAGAGGGAAAGTAGGGTCGAAAGGAATATGGAAGTCGAAAGGCCTTCAGAAGAAGCACCCAGAGGAAATGAAGGTCAAAGTGTGAATCTCCCTCCACTTTTAGCAGCCCAATTAGGGAGAGGCGAGAATGGGAAACCTTTGCAATCTTCTCTGACTTCCGCTTACGGAGGTCAGGTACTTCCAAATAACATAGGAGGGAATCTTCTTTCTAACGGTACGTTCCTCTAACACCATGCTCAACCTTTCATACCTGCTAGCTTGAGTATACCCAACGGGTTCATGCCAACTCACATTCACCCTTATTAACAACCTATGAGTTTTGTTAACGGGCAGCACTTAAGCTTCCCCACACAAACTCCACTGGGAAACCTTCCTATAAGGGGAATTCCTGCCCATCTCCTATAGGAGGGGCACGCACCACAGACCTTCACAAATAGTAATATGCCTTCCCAGAATGGTTTCACGTACCTAGCAAATATGCCTACAAATAGTTACCCTTTGTATACACAGCCTATGTACACATTCCCAAACATGCCTGTGTATATCAACCCAAACCTGACATGTGATGTCATGAACCCTGTGGGTTCAGTAACACCTTTTGTGTGCTATATAGAGGATTACCCCTTCCCTGACGGACTAAAAATGCCTTCCCATATCGGTTCTTATGATGGGAAAGGAGACCCAGATAACTTCCTGCACCTTTTTGAAGGGGCTATACGGATGCAAAAATGGTTAATGCCGATAGCCTGCCATATGTTCACATATACCCTCAAAGATTCCGCCAAAATATGGTGGAACAGTCAGAAAGCAGGTAGTATCCTCGATTATAAAGATCTCAAGGCAAAATTCCAATCGCATTTTAGCCAACAGAAGAAGTTTACAAAGACGCATCTAGTTGTAAACAACATCAAACAAAGAGAAGGCGAAAGCACTCGAGCCTTCATCACCAGATATACAGATGATACCTTGCAGATCCTGGGTTTACATGAAGAACAACGAATCTCGAGTTTTGTTCATGGCTTGAGAACAAGGAGTTTGGTCAAGCATCTCTCCACGGACCTTCTGTCCACTTACAAAGGTCTAATGGAGAAGAATTACACATGGGCTAAAGCAAAAGAGGTAGCCACTAATGGTGCCTCAGGCGATCGAAGAGATAATTTCAAAAGGTCAAAGAAAAGTTCCTGGGATAATAACAGAGGACAGAAAAACAAAGACAAATTCTCCCCCTACCAGGGACCTAATCATGGTTTGCTTCCTAGTCTGTCAAAAAGTCTGAAGGAAATTCTCGCTATGGAGAAGACTGCAAGAAGCTTCGAGCCACCTCCAAAGATGTTCGAAAGTAAGTGATCGCGAGATATGTCCAAGTACTGTCACTTCCATGAAGATTACAGACACGATACCAACGATTGTAGACACCTCAGAATTTAGATTCAAGAGGCTGTAAACTCGGGACAACTTTCGCACCTCGTGAAAGGATTAAAAAAGGAAAGAACAAAGTCATCCGACATCCCACGAGGAGAAAGTAAAAAGGATAAAGGCACCGCACCCGCTGAAGCACCCATACTTATGGTAAGTCGAGTAGACCATATCACAAAAAGCCCCGCACAAGAAAATACAGACTACGGAAGAAATGAAATTATATTTCCTCTAGTAGCAAAGGTGAATAATGCACCAGTCATTATAGAGGCCAAGATATTTAGAAGAAAGGTGGGACGAGTATACATGGATAGCGGAAGCTCAAGTGAGATTATCTACGAGCATTGCTTTGTGAAACTGAATCCTACCATCAAAGCCACTACAGTGGACCTAAAGACCCCTCTAGTAGGGTTTTCAAGGACAGAAATTCTTAATTTCATTATTGTAAGGTCCGAATCCCTACACAATATTCTGTTAGGAAGAACAGCGATGCAAAGAATGGGAATCGTAGTCTCAACAATTCACGGAGCCATTAAATTTCATACCAAAAAAGGGATCGGAACTGTACTTTCGGTAGACGAAACTGAGGAAGGAACGAAGAGGGCCAGAAAGATACTTGCCACAAAGGAGGAAAGGGTCCTCAGTTGTGTCAACGCTAAGGAAAAATTTATCATAAACGACAAGTATCCCGACCAAATGGTGACCATCGGAAAGCAGCTACCTGAACATTTCAAAAAAGAGTTGCAAATCCTCTTAAAGTCAAACGCAGACGTCTTCACATGGACACACACTGATATGACAGGGATTCCGAGAACCATAATGGTTGAAGGAAAACCTTTCAACACGGAACATAAGCTGAATAAGTACAGCCATGTTAAGCCAATCAAGCAGAACAAGAAAGGTTTAGGTCCAGATCGCAGCATGGCAGCCTGTAAAGAAAAAAAGAACTTATGAAAGCAGGGATACTACGAAAGGTCAAGCACCAAACATGGGTAGCCATCCATGTTCTGGTAAAAAAGAGTGATGGAGGATGGAGATTGTGTGTGGACTTCATAGACATAAACAAGGCCTGTCCCAAAGATTGCTATCCACTACCAAAGATCGATTGAAAATAGAATCCCTCTCAGGGTTCCATTTGAAGTGCTTTCTAGATGCCTACAAGGGTTACCATCAAATCCAAATGGTAGAAGAAGACGAAGACAAAACAGCCTTCTACGCAGGAGAAGGAGTCTTTTGCTACAAGAAGATGCTGTTTTGTATCAAAAATGCAGGGGCAACATACCAAAGTTTGGTGGACAAGGTCTTAAGTCACCAAATTAGAAGAAACCTTGAAGCTTACATAGATGACATAGTCATCAAAAGTACTTCTGAAAAAGAAATGTCGAAAGATATACAAGAAACCTTCGAAAGGTTTAATCGATCAAGATGAAGCTAAACCCAAAGAAATGCTCATTCGGTGTTGAAGAAGGCCTCTTTTTAGGACACCTCATCACTAAGCAAGGCATAAAAGCCAATCCTTCAAAGGTTAAAGCAGTCACTAACCTCGAACCACCATGAACATTAAAAGACATACAAAGTCTCAACGGGAAGCTAGCAGCCCTCAGCCGGTTTTTATCGAAAGGTACGGAAAGATCCCTGGCTTTCTTCAAAGTACTCAAAGGGTGAAAAGATAAAAAGAGCATACAGTGGACAACCAATGCCGACAAGGCAATAGAAAAAAATGAAGAAACTCGTTTAAGCCTTACCAACACTCACTACACTAAGGGTGGGAGAAACTTTAACAATGCACCTCGTCGCCTCAAAAGAAAGTATAAGTGTTGTGTTTGCCGCAAAGAGAAATGAAGGATGGACCCCCATTTATTTTGTAAGTAGGGTCCTATAAGAAGCCGAACTCAACTATCATGACTTAGAGAAGCTTGTGCTGGCATTGGTTCACACAGCAAGAAGACTTCGAAGATACTTTCAGGCCCATACGATAACGGTTCTCACAAACACTCCCATTAAGCAAATGCTAACAGGGCCTGAAAAAACAGGAAGAGTAGCCAAATGGGCAATCGAATTAGGAGAACATGATATCGTGTTCCTGAGAAGGAATAAAAAAGAAACGCTAGTCGATTTCTTGGTCGAGATACCCTTCGAGGACAACAAGAAGAAAGAAAAATCAAAGGAGGCGCCAGATTCAAACAGTGAGTGGAGACTCTACACCGACGGAGCCTCCAACTTAGACAGACCAGGAGCAAGACTAATGTTGATAGATCCCAAAGGTAAAGAGTATACTTACGCTTTACGCTTTGAGTTTGAAACAACAAACAATGAAGCAGAATATAAAGCATGCTAGCAGGTCTACAAATAGCCCAAGAAATGGAAATTGCAAAAGTGGCAATATTCCTGGACTCCCAACTTCTGGTAAATCAGATAAAAGGCACCTTCGCAGCAAAACAAACATCAATCAAAGACTATTTATAAAAGGTTAAAATTATGTTAAGGGGCTTTGAAGAGAACACAGTTGAGCACGTACACAGGAACCAAAACAAGAAAGCAGACGCGCTAAGCAAGCTGGCATCAATGACCTTCGAACATCTCACAAAAGAAGTGCTAGTCGAAGTTTTGACCAAAAGGTCAATAGAGGAAAATACGTTTTGAAGGCAGATATACAGGAGAGGAAAAGCTGGATGGACCCCATCCATGAATACCTGCTAAGAGGATTGTTGCTAGAAGACAGAAAGGAAGCTAGGAGGATTAGAATCCAGGTGCCACAATACAAGCTAATCCAAGGAAAGCTGTACAAAAGATCCTTCTTCACGTCATGGCTCCGTTGCATGGCACCACTATAAAGTGAAAAGATCATAAAAGAAATACTTGAAGGGTCATACGGATTTAATGCGGAACCACGCTCACTAGTTGTCAGAATCACAAAACAAGGTTACTATTGGCCATCGATGCACAGGAAAGTTGCAAAAGCAATTCAACACTACGAAAAATGCAAGGAACAATCCGCAATAAGGAAAGCTAGAACAAGTAGGACCATAGCAGCAGGGAGCACGTGGCCTTTTAGCCATTAGGGAATTCATATCCTATGACCGCTACCAATGGCCCCTGGAGGTTTACAGTTTCTAGCAATCGCAGTCGAACATTCTACAAAGCGGGTAGAAGCCAAACCCCTAACCACCATAAATGGAAGACAAGTAGAAAAGTTTGTATGGGAATATGTGGTATGCAGATTCGGAGTACCCCGGCTAATCAGCTCAAAAGAAAAGAAATATTTCAAAGAAGGGATGTTCGTAGACCTTTGTAAAGGATTGAAAGTAACACAATCCTTTTCTCCTATCACATAACACATGGAAATAATGCACCACATAGAGAGGCAACTAACTCGAAGCAAACATAGATGGGTAGATAATGTAGCTAAAACATTATGGATACACAAAACCCTCCCAAGGAATAGTGAGAAAGAAACACCATTTAGCCTAACCTATGGTTCAGAAGCCGTGATCCCTATAATCGAAACCACAGATGATAGGGGAAGAGTGCAGAAAGCAACCAAGGGAAAGGAAAGCAAGGAAGTGGCTTTGATTGAAAAGGCATACTATCAAAACAAGTTGCAAAAATACCACAACACAAGGAGCAGTCATCCCATGTACATCGTGGGAGATTTCGATTTACTTAAACGAAACGCTAATGAATGGCAAGGCCCATATATAATAAACGAAGCCCACAAAAAGGAATTCTACACAATTGTTGATGTAACCGATCACTCGTTGGTTCAAACAATGAAAGGAACAAGCCTTCATAAGTTTTACATGTAAAACTTACATTCTTTTTCGCAAAGTTTTTCTTTTTTTATTTCTCTTTCAAGTCATTCATTTCAATTATCGAAAATGGTGTAGCAAACTAAGTGTTCATACTTGTGATGATGTAAATCTTTTTACACTATCAATGAAGATGGTTGATTCTGAAGAACTTGTGTCATAAGGCCACACATGAGCCTTCGCTGAGGAAGCACAAAAGGAGTCAGACCTAAGTTCTCCTAAAACCTCAAACATGAGGAAAACAAATCAGGTTCCTAAGAGAAACCTCCTTTTGAAAGTGGAACAATACATTTGTCCACAACTTAAGGCCACACATGAGCCTTCGCTAATAAATCGCATAAAGGAGTCAGACCTAAGTCCTCCTAAAACCTCAAACATAAGGAAAACAAAACAGGTTCCTAGGGGAAACCTCCTTTTAAAAGTGGCACAATACATTTGTACACAACTTAAGGCCACACATGAGCCTTCGTTGATAAAACGCATAAAGGAGTCAAACCTAAGTCCTCCTAAAACCTCAAACATGAAGAAAACAAATCAGGTTCTTAAGGGAAGCCTACCTTCAAAAAGGGCATAAAACATTTGAGCCTTTTGCTTTACAAAGTAAAATGATTCAGCAATAAACGATATCAGGATCAGACATGGCCCCCCAAAGGAATAACAACAAAACATACGACATATGGTGGGATTGCATCCTTATATTCAACCCTCAGAAAGGGGTAACCATTCAAAAACAACCAAAAATGTTGACACACATTGTTCAAACAATGGCCAACATAAACCATTGCAAAGATAAATTATCTTAAAGGCCGAAGCCTAGATCAAAGTAAAAACGTTCAAAGGGTACATACCACCATTGAGGCCAAATTAACACCAACATGGTGACCTTTATTTAAACAGAGATGGAGAGGGCTTCACAAGATCAGCAGGAGGAGATATTATATTTAAAGATAGAGCAGAGGACGGAGTAGCTTTCTGGGAAGAAGGCATAGGCATTTGGGTCCTTGAAGGAGCATGATTCTGTAATGAGGGAGGCTTCTTTGACAACAGAGCTTCAATAAGAGCTGCAACATCAGCTACGAACTCATCCAACCAAGGAAATGTAGCAGTGGGAAAATCATTGCTAGCTTGAGTATGCTCTTTCTTGTATGAAGATCGATATCCTTTAGCCTTTGATAAGTCAAAATATTCCTTCATGGCAGCAACCTGCTCACACGCTGATGAGGTGTCATTTTATACACTTTTTTGGGGTCGTTTAACCCCCTAAATCATGCATTTATGCCCAAAATAGGTACTTAATCATTCCTTTTCAGGTATTTCGCATTTGGAAGACATTTAGAAGAATTGCACGTGACTTAGGCTCATTTAGAGAAGAAACGGACAAGACTACGGACCTACACCAACATCACTCAAGATAATGTTCTCAGCAGCTAGAGACGGCATCACCAATACAACGTGACGCCATCACAACGAAGACCAAGACGACGTCATTGCATCTCATGATGGCATCAGAGTATACGACCCAGCCTATTATCTACAATATTCTCTCTCATGATGGCGTCACGACTAAAATGCGATGCCGTCACAGCGATTTTCCTATATATACAAACCCGGATTTAGGGTTTTGAGTATGTAACTTTAGAATAAAAATAGGGTATGAAACCTAGTTTGTTTAGCAGCTATTAGGGACGATTTTAGGGCCTAAAAACCCTATTGTACTTCCTCCAACTCATGTTTTAATCAAGTAAGGTTTACTTATGTCTTGTTGTGTGATAATTTATTATTCTTGCTTTATCTTTAACATGCTTGGCTAAACCTCCTACTGTGTTTATTTATGATTGTATGAAACCTAGAATGTAGATCTTAGTGGTGTTGCTTCTTGTGATGGATATGCATGTTAGGTCTTAGAAAACTAGCTTTTGTCTGTATCGCTGTTGATATGTCTAGGAAAACATGATTGTGTAGAAAGGATACCATCGGGTAACAGTCTTCATACTACCTTGCCCCCTAATATGGTTGATCCACTTTTAATATATTTCACATGCACTTAGTATACTCCTAGGGGCCTTGTAATAGTCTTCATACTACCTTACTTGTGCGTTGCTCTAGCGGAATACTAAGTAGACGGCGGGTTCGTGTAATTCGTTCATGACTTAGGAAATAATTACATAGATCATCACAAGTGTGACAAAGCAACAACACTAGGAGAAGCAATCTAGGGAGTAATACATGATTAAATAAACACAGTCTTTTATCTTATTGTTATCACCATTAGCATAGTTATTATTTAGTTTAAATAGCTAAAACCAAACCACCTCTCAAACATATGATTTACTGCTTTCATAAAATATAAAAATACAAAAATAATCTTCTCTCAACCCTTAGAATTCTGTTAGACCGTGATCAAGCCTTCCCAACCTATTCCTCGAGTGAACGATAACAACCCCCCGAGTCTTGCCTATACTACTACTACAACGATTAGGTGCTCTGCCTAGGGAGTTGTAAAACTTCGTGTAGAAGTCCTACGACGACCGCATCAAGTTTTTGGCGCCGCCGCCTGGGGAATAGTTAGGTTCTGATCATAGTTTAGCTTAGTTCTACTCGCTTGAATCCTTTCAAGTGAGAATTTAAATCCGCCATATTAGCCTTTCTTGTAGTACTAACTTTTTCTTCTGTTTTTATTTCATAATTTCCATTGACTATTCCATTCTCCATCATGGAAAACGTGAATCCATCATCGACCTTAGAATCTCTTTCGTAGGAATCCCTTGACACTACTCATGCTAAGTTCACGGCCTAAATAAACAACCTATTAGCAATAAGGCAAACTATTGACTCTCCCCTTTTCAAAACCATTAATGAAATTTCGAGATTTTCTGCCCTGAGGAGAGAATTAAGGAACTTGAATTAAGGACACAACGAAGAAACAATTTTAAGGAAGGATTGTTCAAAGATATGTTCCCTACTGAAGAATAATTAGTTTATCATAAAGAACTGTTAGGAGAACCTCAACCCCCCTTCTCAACTCCAAAGCTCAAAATTATGAGAGGCGACCCATGAAGCTTAAAGATCCCTTGTGTATTTGGCACCGTCTACACGGGCCATGCATACATTAATCTACAATCTCCTGTCACCATAATGTCTCGTGCTTATTACAACAAAATAAGAGAAAAACCCTTTCAAGCACGTAGGAACCCATACCAACCATACAAGTTTTGCAACTTCATTGGAAGAGCTAAAACATGCATATATTTATTGGATGCTTCGTTTATATAGTAGACTTTATGATTCTAGAAGATTTGGGAAGCATCATTGATAGTGGGTTAAGTGAAGTGGTCTTGGGATAACCTTTTGCGCACACATCTAAGCTCACTTATGACGAATCCTTAGGATTGATTAGGTTTTCCCAGAGAGACGACGAGGTTGTGTTTAGAATGCCCCAAAGGACAAAAGAATTAGATCGGGTATCCCCTTTAGAAAAGTATAAGTTTGAAGTGTTCTTCGTGGATAGCTTGAAGGTTAGAAAAATAGGATTTAAGCATGTCCTTGAAAAGAGAAAAGGACATTACAAAGCTTGCATAAACCTTAGACGTAATTATAAAAGAGATAGGGAGACAATTGAAAAACTCATAACCAACCACGTAAGTATCATCAAGATCTAGGAGTAGTAGGACTTCGAGTCTAGCTACAAGAATCGTTAATAAAGAAAAGCGCTTCTTGGGAGGCAACCCAATTTACTTTTCCCGTAAATTAGGAGGGTCATGTGTGTTTTAATTCTTTACAGTTTATTTTGTTATGTTTGCACTATCTTGTAATCATGCTTTGTATTGTCTTTAACCTCGTCTTAATTTCAATCAAAGGTATTTTTCAAATAATAAGTGTAGGGGAATTTATCTAGCTTTTGAGCCAAGTTCAAGCATGTTAAATAAATTATTTAGATTAATTCGCGTCAGTTTCGAGTCATATGATTGAATTGTTAAATCTCAGTTTTTATGCAGCTATTTGTATAGGAATTAACTTATGGAGTCAAGTGCATGAAATTTTTGATCAAAAACAAAAATTTTGTTTTCACAGAGCGTGGAGACGGCGTCACGATATACACGTGACGCCGTCACCACGAAACCTATAACGGGGTCATAATAACCCTGATAGCGTCATACGTTCATGTTAGCCTTTATTTTATTAAGTCAAACAAGAATGTTATCTGTCTTATAAAGTCAAACTAGGTCTTGTATTGTAATAGGCTAGTCAGGTTCAACAGGCTTGGATTGTAATATAATATTGTCTGTGTTTTGGGCTCAAAGCCCAAGTTTAGCCAAGCCCGACCCAAGTAGAAAAGCCCACACGCCAACTAGATGGCTAGGGGTATAAAAGAAACCCTCTCCACACATGGAGAGGGTGTTGGTTACATTTCTTTCATTTGTAACTCACCATTCTCTCTCTAATCTAATTTTCCAAGTTTTCTCTCTTCTTTTCTTTCTTTGGTCTTATTTCAAACGTAGCTTATTTGGCAACATAAGCTCACGGTTTACTTTTTCTTTCTAGCTTATATGTTTATTAAGCTTATTCGGCTTATTTTTCTTCCTTCTTTTCACTCGACGTGGTGTATTTTCGTTTGATTTAGAAGTGTCACAAGAGTCACGTCTCTTTGTTGTTTGATCCTCAAACTCGTTTATTAGCTTTTTGAATTTTTGTGCTTATTTCGAGCTTATTCCTAGCTTATTTCAAGCTTCTTTCGAGCTTATTTAGAAGCTTTTTGGGGTAGCTTATTGATCTTTAGTGGTCCCAACCGGTTAAGACAAAGGAGGAACATAGATCCAACTATTTAGCTTCATAGTACCATTAGTTTTGTTGTTTTATTAAGAAGACAAAAAGTGGTCCTCACAATAAAGTGACTGCAAGCGGAATATGTCATAGGTTAAGCGGAACATGTACGTTTGATATTCAAGCGAAATATGCAGGTGTAATTTCAAGCGAAATATGTACGTTTGATATCCAAGCGAAACATGCAGGTTTAATTTGAAGCGAAATATGTTAAAAAATGAGAAGCGAAATATGTTAAACAGTCGAAGCGAAACATGTTAAACTGTCAAGCGAAATATGTTCATTGCCAAGCGAAATATGAAAGTTAATTGCCAAGCGAAATATGTTATGGACAAGCGAAATATGACAGTTACTTGCCAAGCGAAATATGTTTAGAAGTTTAAGCGAAACATGCAACTTTCATTTTTCAAGCGAAACATGCAATTTTTAACCAAGCGAAATATGCAATCCCTCAAGCGAAATATGTCAATTTTAATTTCACGGTTTTTCTATTGATTTTGTAAAATCCCGACAAGTAAACTTTTTCCTTCTCGGTTTTAATCATAGAGTTGTAAAATCCCGTGGAGTTAATTGCATTCTCTCTCACCACAATACAATCAACACTTCATAACACTTAAGATCCGATATCCATTCACAACTTCATCAAAATGTCAAATTCAAATATCAATTTGCAAACTCAATCATCGAATGCTCTTCATAATGCTATCATGGAAGCGGGTAGCAAAGATCGTCCACCAATGTTAGCATCGGGTAATTACATTCAGTGGAAATCCAGAATCAAGAGATACATTGACACCAAACCTAACAGTGAACTCATCCACTATTGTCTCCAAAATCCACCATACACGTATCAATGGGCTGAGAAGACAGTTCCAGTTGCTGAAGGTAGTTCTGAAACAACTACAGAAAGGTATATGGAGAATATACCAACCTAAGAATTTTCATTAACCTATTTTACTATGATCACAATTGTACGGGGAAATTTTTCGCTTTATTACATTACTTG
>BQNB010134546.1:0-18297 GCA_026074375.1 Tanacetum coccineum | reverse complement strand
ATCTTGTGCTAAAAATTGAGAGAAAACATTAGGGAAACTTCAAAAATAGTTTGATGAACAGAGACAAGTTCTTAATAAGGCTAATCTAGAAATTGTAGCTTATTAGTTAGGCCTAGAATTTGTAGAGGCACGGTTAATTGTTCATCAAAAAAATAAAAATATCTATGAAGAAAAAATAAGAGTCTTAGAATTTGAAGTAAAAGACAAAAATAATGCTATCACTAGACTTAAAAAGCAGTTAGATGAAACCTTAAGAGAAAAAGATGATCTGAAAGCTAAACTAGAATAGTTTGAAACATCTTTTAAGAACTTAAATAAACTGATTAATAGTCAATTAAGTACAAAATATAGAACTGGTTTGCGATATGGAGATCAATTAAATGAAAATGATTCAAGTGGTAGTGAAGTGCTTAATAGTGTATTTGAAAATTGTTCAAGTGATGAAGATGACAATTAAAAAAATAATAGGTTCAAGAAGGTTGATGGATATCATGCAGTTCCCCCTCCTTTAACTGGGAACTACATGCCTCCATTAGCTGACATATCTTTTACATGATTGGATGATTCTGTTTATAGGCCTACATCAAATAAGACTAGTGCTAATGCGTCTCAAGTTGAAGCAAGTAACTCTCAAACTTGCAATATTTATGTAGAAAGGTCTAGAGTTGAATCTGTTAGGTCTTGTGAAGTTCTTATTGAAGATTAGGTTAGTGATGATGAGGATGTATTCCAATCTAATGATTTGCAAGCAACAGATAAACTTAGTTTTAAAAAGATTGAGTTTACTAATGCTAGAAATGTATCTGTTAAACCTGATAAACAAGCTGAAAAACCTAGGATGATCACTCAAAATCCTAAAGTAGATAAAAGAGATTGGAATGGGAAAATGACTTAAAAACTAGGGTTAGGTTTTGAGTTTAATAAGAAAGCTTATTTTGTGTGTGGTAGTTTAAGCCATTTAATCAGAGATTGTACCTTTCATGAAGATAGAATGGCTAAAAAGTCTGTGATGAAAAACAATGTGGGTCAGGGTACTGGTCAAAGGGAAACAAGACCAGTTTGGAACAATGTTCAAAGAATAAATCATCAAAATAAATTTATTCCATCTGCAGTCTTAACAAGGTTTGGAAGAGTACCAGTTAGTGCTGCCAAGCAAAGCTCTCTAAGAGCAATAGCATCAACTAGTACAGTCAGACCAGTTAATACTGCTACCCATACAAATAGTGTGAATGTTTCAAAATAAAAAACAAATGTTTTTCATAAGTCGCATTCACCTATTAGAAGGCCTTTTTATAAATCAACAACACCGAATACCAGGATTTCAAATGAAAAAGTTAATGCTGTCAGACTAAATGGTGTTAATACTGCTGGGCAAGCAGCAGTTAGTGCTATTGAGGGAAATGGGGTCACTGATGTTAAGGCCTCAGCAGGTTGTGTTTAGAGACCCAAAATGACTGATTCAAACAATGTCTCCAAACACAATAGTAGATCATGGATCTCAAAAAGAGTAAATTATATAGATCCACAAGACAGACTCAAGTCAGTAGTGGCTTGGGTCCCCAAGAGACACTGACTCTCTTATTTTTGTGTAGAGTAATCCACAACAAGCTTTAAAGAACAAAGGAATATTTGGCAGTGGATGCTCCAGGCATATGATAGGAAACAAAGACTTCCTTACTGACTATCAAGATATTGATGGAGGCTTTGTTGCCTTTGGTGGAAGTACTAGAGGAGGTAAAATAACAGGTAAAGGTAAGATAAGAACTGGTAAGTTAGACTTTGAAGATGTGTTCTTTGTAAAGAAACTAAAGTTTAATCTTTTCTCTGTCTCACAAATGTGTGACAAGAAAAACAATGTTCTTTTCACTGAAACTGAATGTTTTGTTTTGTCTCCTAATTTTAAGCTACTTGATGAAAGCCAAGTACTGCTTAGAGTTCCCAGGCAAAGCAATATGTACAGCTTTGATTTAAAGAATGTTGTTCCTTCTGGAGATTTAACTTGTTTATTTGCAAAAGCCACACTTGATGAGTCTAATTTATGGCATAGGAGGATGGGTCATGTGAAGTTTAAAACAATGAATAAACTTGTGAAGGGAAACCTTGTAAGAGGTCTTCCTTCAAATATTTTTGAAAATGACCATACTTGTGTTGCTTGTCAGAAGGGAAAGCAACAAAAAGCCTCATGTAAGGCCAAGCTTGTGAGCTCTATCAGCCAACCCTTACAGATGTTGCATATGGACTTATTTAGTCCAACATCTATTAGGAGTATCAATCGTAAGACCTATTACCTTGTAGTGACTGATGACTTTAGCATGTTTAGCTGGGTTTTCTTCTTATCCACAAAGGATGAGACAAGTGGGATTCTTAAGATATTTATAACAGAAATAGAAAACCAATTAAACCATAAAGTTAAAGTAATTAGGTGTAATAATGGGACATAATTCAAAAACAAGGAAAGAAATGAATTATGTGCACTAAAAGGGATAAAAAAGGAATTTAGTGTTGCCAGAACTCCATAACAAAATGGAGTTGCTGAGAGAAAGAACAGGACCTTGATTGAGGCAGCTAGAACTATGATAGCAGACTCACTTATACCTACTGTATTTTGGGCTGAAGTAGTTAATACTGCTTGTTATGTCCTGAATAGGGTTTTAGTGACCAAGCCACATAATAAGACACCCTATGAACTTATAATTGGCAGACCACCAAGCATAAATTTCATGAGACCTTTTGGATGTCCTGTTACTATCCTAAATACCCTAGACCCTTTAGGCAAGTTTGATGGGAATGCTGAAGAAGGGTTTTAGTTGGGTACTCTGTAAATAGCAAGGCCTTCAGGGTATTTAATACTGAAACCAGAAAAGTTAAAGATAATCTGCATGTAAACTTTCTTGAAAACAAACCAAACGTTGCAAGACAAGGACCTAACTGGATTTTTGATATTGATTCCTTAACAGCTTCTATGAATTATCAACCAGTTACTGCAGGGAATTAAACTAACAAAAATACAAGTCCACAAGAAGCTAATGGTGATACATGTTTCAAGAAGAATGTTGATGTTGGACAATCTGAAGAAGAGAATGTGTCTACTCAATAATATGTTGTGTTCCCATTATGGTCTTCTATCTCTTTAAGCTACAAGAGCTCAGATGAAAAGGACGAAGATGTTACAGCTGATGATGCTGCTGGTGAAAAGCCTGTACCAAAACCAGCAAGTGAGAATGAACAAGCCTTGAAGAATGTTCTTGATAAGATGATGGATCAAGAGAAGGAGGCTATAGAGCAATCAGATGCTGTTAGAAAAGAGTTTGAAGCACAGTGTAATAGGCAGCTTCTTCAAGGGAAGGCTACTAGAGCTAGCAGCACTAACAATTTTAATACTGTTAGCACACCTGTTAATGCTGCTAGTGTATCAAGAACTTTTGGTGATGCTGGATCATCATTTGTTCCTCTTGGTGGATCCTCTCTTATTGATATCACTAATCTTCCACATGATCCTCTCATGTCTGATTTGGAGGATACTGCTGAAATTCAAAATACTGGCATTTGGCAATGCCTATGATGCTGTAGAGTTGCACACTTACAATTATCCCCATGGTGATCAATATGTGGGTGTATGTGTACGGGCTGATTTCAACAACATGGAACCTTCCACTGTTGTTAGTCCTATTCCCACAACTAGAGTACACTCTATTCATCCTAAAAATCAAATAATTAGAGACCCAAAGTCAGCAGTACAAATAAGGGGCATGACAAAGAAGAGTTCTGGAGAACATGTTATGATTAGCTACATCCAAAAGCAGCAAAGGGAAAGTCACAAAGATTACCAGATCTGTCTATTTGCCTGTTTCCTTTTCTCAGCAGGAACCCAAAAAGATATCACAAGCCCTTGATGATGAAAGTAGGTTGAAGCAATGCAAGAGGAGCTGCTTCAGTTCAAGATTCAGAAGGTTTGGACTCTAGTTGACTTACCTTATGGCAAGAAGGCTATTGGTATAAATTGGGTGTATAGAAATAAGAAATATGAAATTGGGATAGTAGTTAGGAATAAAGCTAGGCTGGTGACACAAGGACATAAATAAGAAGAAGGTATTGACTATGATGAGGTTTTTGCTCCTGTTGCTAGGATAGAAGCAATCAGGTTATTTTTGGCCTATGCATCATTCAAGAATTTTCTTGTGTACCAGATGGATGTTAAAAGTGCCTTTCTCTATGGTACTATTGAAGAGGAAGTATATGTTAGCCAACCTCCAGGTTTTGTGGATCTAGAATTTCCAGATAAAGTTTACAAGGTGGAAAAAGCCTTATATGGTCTACACCAAGCTCCTAGAGCTTGGTATGAAACTCTTTCTACCTATCTGCTGGATAATGGATTTCACAGGGGACAAACTGACAAGACTTTGTTCATAAAGAGAGTCAAGGGTGATATTCTACTGGTACAAGTTTATGTAGATGGCATCATCTTTGGTTCCACTAAAAAGTCTTTGTGTATAGATTTTGAGCAAATCAAAAGGTTCCAAATGAGTTCCATGGGGGAGCTCACTTTCTTCTTAGGTTTACAAGTCAAGCAGAAAGAGGATGGGATCTTCATTAGTCAGGACAAGTATGTTGGTGAAATCTTAAAGAAATTTGGCTTTTCTAGTATACGGACAGCTAGTACTCCTATGGAAACCAACAAGGCTTTAACAAAAGATAAAGATGGTGAGGATGTTGATGTCCATTTATATAGGTCAATGATTGGGTCATTGATGTATCTTACATCCTCAAGACCAGATATTATGTTCTCTGTTAGTGCATGCTCAAGATTTTAAGTTCAGCCAAAAGTTTCCCCTATGTATGCAGTAAAGAGAATTTTTAGATACCTAAAAGACCAACCCAAATTGGGCCTTTGGTATCCTAAGGACTCTCCTTTTATATTGGAAGCTTTTTCAGACAGTGATTATGCTTGTGCCAGCTTGGACAGGAAATCCACAATAGGAGGTTGTCAATTTCTTGGTTCAAGGTTAATCTCTTGGCAGTGTAAGAAGCAGACTGTGGTGGCTAACACAACTACTGAAGCTGAGTATATTGCTGGTTCTCAATGTTGTGGTCAAGTGCTTTGGATCCAAAATCAACTGTCAGATTATGGATACAATTTTATTAAGACACAGATTCATGTTGACAATGAAAGTGCTATTTGTGTTGTCAAGAATCTTGTCTCTCATTCTAAAACAAAGCATATAGAGATTCGGTATCATTTTATTAGAGACTCTTATGAGAAGAGATTGATAGAGATGGTCAAGATACACACTGATAAAAATGTAGCTGGTTTGCTCACTAAAGCTTTTGATGTGAGTAGATTTAATTTTCTGGTGGCAAGCATTTGTATGCTTAATCTGTAGCTGCATGATTTCAGGGGAGGTTAATGGTGTATACGTGCAGTGGATTATATACAAGTGCTTTTGGATTGAAGTTGGAAGATAAATATGATGATCAGTTACTTAATACTGCAGGGCTCAGCTTTCACTACTTGAAGAAACTTTGTACTGCTGGTACAAAAAGTTTATATTGCTAGGCTTGGTTAGTGCTGCTCACAAGTGTTTAAAGATGGTTTTGATGGCATGTTGAGGAACTTGGATCAAAAGAAATTTTTAATGTATCTAAGGTTTTTACAGCTATTTTTGAATAACCAGCTTAAAGACTTACCAGAACCTTTTAATGATACCTATGTGACACCTAAACATAGTAAAAAGGTTTTCTCTAATATGGTAAGGAAAAGTCAAAGTTTTTCAGGAAAAGTTACTCCACTTTTTGAATCCATGTTGGTGCAAAATCAAGCACCTAAGGGTGAAAGTTCAGTAACACCCCCTGAACCCCAACCCACACCCTCTACCTCACAACCAAATATTTCAGAACCTCAAACTGAACCACTTCAAACTGAAACACCTCCAATAGTTTCCCAAGAACCTCAAACTAAAGCTCACATTGAGCAAATACTCCCATCTTCGTCTACATATTAAAGAAAACGCGGAAAGATAAAAAACCTAGGAAAGCCTTACAAGAGGACACTAAGTTACCTTAGACTAGTGTACCTATACCTATTGTAGCAAATGAGGCTATCTATGAGGAGTGAGATGACAGAGTGGTGAGGGATACTACTACTGCTACAAGCTTAGAAGCTGTACAGGACAGTAGTAACATAGCTAAGACCCAATCCCCGACAATGCCTAATGTGCCTCTTTCTCAGGAAATTGGTGTAGGTGGCAGTCCCAAGCGCCAAGACACCATGGGTGTGCTCAACCTCAGACTGGGTCTGAGGGGGTACCTATTCAGCCTATTGAACCACCTCTCTCAGAAGGTCACACATCTGGAAGTGGGGAGGGCATGATGGAACATACTTTTGAATTGACAGATAATGTACCACTTACACCTCATGATTCACATATCCTAGGAGGTTACACACCTGGAAGTGATGAGGGTAGATTGAAACTGGATGAATTGATGGCTATGTGTACAAAATTGTTAAAACAGGTGCTTGACTTAGAGAAAGAGAAGGATGCTCAAGCTATGGAGATCCTCAAACTAAAGAGAAGAGTCAAGAAATTAGAAAGAAAAAGGAAGTCAAACATCTCACAGCCAAGAAGGAGGATATACAGACAGGTTAAGTCTTCTGATGATGATTTGGATGAGGAGGATGCATCCAAACAGGGGAGGAAAAGTGATAAGACAGAGCCAATGTTTAAAGACAGTGACCTTGATGAACTTGATGCTGATATAGAAAATGTTTAAGAAGAGACAGTTTATGCTGCTACCACTGGAGTTAATACTGCTGGTGAAGGAGTTAGTACTGCCAGTATGCCTGAAACTGTTAGTACTGCTGCATCAAGGACTCCTCCTACAACAATAACAACAGTCTTTGATGATGAGGATATCACTATGGCTATGGCTTAGACTTTGATAAAGATGAAGGAAGAGAAAGCTAAAGAGAAAGGAGTTGCTATTAAAGATGTAGAAGACTCTTCTAGACCTACCAGATTAATAACTACACTTCAACCTCTTCCAACCATTGATCCTAAAGACAAAGGTAAAGGTATTCTCCAGGAGACTGAATCTGTGGAGAAAATAAAGAAAAAGGTTCAAGGTGATGCACAGATAGAAAGAGATGTTGAAGTAGCCTTAAGACTTCAAGCAGAATTGGATGAAGAACTCAGAGTAGAAAGAGGAAGACAAGAAGAAGTCCCAATGGCAACAATTTATAAAGAGTATGATACTATTTAAGCCAGCATTGATGCTGATGCTTTGTTTGCTGCAAAACTCCAACAGGAAAAGAGAGAGAGCAGTTCACCATTAAAGAAAGAGCAAAATTTTTGATAGAGACAATAGCAGCACAAAGAAAGTTTAGAGCTGCTCAAAGGGCTGCAAAGATCAGAAGTAAACCACCCACCAAAACTCAACTAAGGAACATGATGATTACATATCTAAAGAATATGGATAAGTTTACTTACAATCAACTAAAAGGAAAAAGTTATGAGGAGCTCCAGAGATTGTAAGAAATGGAACTAAAATAGATAAATGATTTTGTTCCTATGGACTCTGAAAAGGAAGAAAAGAAATCAGTAGAGCCTGAGAGTGAAGGAAAGAAAGGCAAAAGAATAAAGAGAGTTGTAGATTCAACAATTAAACAGAAATCTTCTAAGAAACAAAAGAAGATGCAAGAACAAGGATCTGCAAAGAGTGATGAAAAAGCAGCAGCAGACTATGAACAAGAAAAGGAAGTATTGAGAATGTGGTTAACAGTTGTTTCAGATAAAGAAGAGACTGTGGATCCAGAGTTTTTGTCTGCTAAGTTTCTTATAGTTGATTGGGAATCTCAGAGCTTAGGGAATGTTGATATGGAAGATTTACATGCCTATAAGATAATCAGAGCAGATAGGAATACTAGTTATCACAAATCATTATCCAGTATGCTTAGAAAGTTTGATAGACAAGATTTTGTAGATTTGCACAGATTGGTGATGAAAAGATTTAAAGACAATACTCCAGAAGGTTATAATTTGCTGGTTTGGGGAGATCTCAAGGTAATGTTTGAACCAAATGCAGAGGATGAAATTTGGAGCAATCGATTAGCTGGAAACTGTATGAAAATTGTGGAGTTCACTCGTTGCTGTTGGATGGTACTTTGACCTGCTTCAACATGTTAGTGGAGAAAAGATACCCTCTCATCAAGGAAATGCTGGAGAAGATGTTGAACTGGAAGCTAGAAGCTGAAGCTGGGAGTATAATGGCATTTGAGCTTCTCAAATTTATCAAGTCATAAGTAGAAGAATGAAGAGGTGTTTGGATACATCCTCCTGGTGATCAAGATGCTTATACTGAAGAAAATTGATGATTAACAAGGTGAATATCAAGTTTAGGGGAGGATTGTTAGGAATTATGGACTTCTACAAGTTAGTACTGCTGGTTCAACTTGATATTGTTGGTTCAACTTGATACTGCTAGTTAGTGTTGTTAGTCTTATATAGTTAGTACTGCTATTATGATATGCATGAGTTAAATTAGAAATAGATATGCATTATCATTGTACGCGTTTTGTAAGCCCATTAGGGTTTCCTTAGTATATAAAAGGAACCCTACGACATAGTTAGACAGATACTTGATAGACAACAATTACATATCTCATAGTTAGTTATTCTATAACCTAGGCATAATATTAGCAATCAATATATTCAAAGTTTTTAGTGTTCATTGTTCTTCTTAGTATTGCAAGTTAGATTCCGCATAACTTGTAGTATTCACAGTCATAGTTTCTCTTATAGTTAGTTTGGATTTATCCAGGTTAACTAAAGCTTTAACAGGCTAAGAAGATCTGTTTATTGGGACTACACATGAGTTTTCATATAACAATAGTTATCACGCTAGCATTAAGGCTGCACCATTTGAGGTACTTTACGGTCGAAAGTGTCGTTCACCTGTTTGTTGGGCCGAGGTTAGGGAAGTTCAACTCACCGGTCCAGAAATAGTTCAAGAGACAACCGAGAAGATCATTCAGATCAAGCAAAGGATTCAAGCCGCTCATGATCGACAAAAGAGTTATGCCGATTTAAAGCGTAAGTCGATGGAATGTCAAGTTGGAAATGGAGTTATGCTTAAGATTTCACCTTGGAAAGGGGTCGTACGTTTTGGTAAACGAGGGAAGTTAAACCCTAGGTATGTTAAACCTTTCAAGGTGTTGGCTAAGGTTAAAGCCGTAGCTTACAAGCTTGAGCTTCCTCAAGAGTTGAGCAGGGTTCACAGTACATTTCATGTATCCAACTTGAAGAAATGTTATTCTGACGAACCATTAGCCATTCCGTTGGATGAACTTCATATTGATGATAAGCTCCATTTTGTGGAGGAACCCATAGAAATCATGGATCGAGAAGTCAAACGGTTGAAGCAAAGCCGTATCCCAATTGTAAAGGTTTGGTGGAACTCTAGGAGGGGTCCCGAGTTCACATAGGAACGTGAAGATTAATTTCAAAAGAAGTATCCGCATCTCTTCACTAAACCTGTACCTTCGTCAAGTGTCGTGACTTGAGCCTTGGGGACAAAGCTCTTCTAACGGGAGGAGATTGTAACATTTCGCATTTTCAGGTCATTTTATGACTTCAATTATTCCATTATTTATTTTTAGGCTTTTACGCGTTTGCTTTTTATTTAAATCGCGTAAACTAAAAATTAACATTCAACGTAAATGGGCATCAAACAAATAAAATTTTACGTTCAATAAGTGTTATAGCATTATTAGAAGTATAATTTATAACATTTCAAGATTTATTTTCGTACTTTACGTAAAACATTTGCGTATACGTTAAAATGCATGCATGCAATATAAATCACCACCACCTTAAGTACATACTTGGACTTACATAATAAATCAAGATACAAAAATTTTGAAATATTTTCTTCCTTTCTTTACACTTTTTCGCCCATATATGTCCCAAAGGGGATAGCTAGACATTTTAAAACTTAACAATACCTTATTTGGAAAAAGCTTCCACTAAACCTTCACATGTGCTCAAGTTGCAATCTATTATCCATACCTACTCAAAGGGAGGCCTTTAGGACCGGCCTAATGTCATACCACACACTAAAATTGTGGTGACTTCTTATTACACATCCGAAGCACCTTTAAGACTTTCCTAAATGGTTCTAAATGCAAGTAAATATTAAGACTTTTATACACACACTTTAGTTAACAAAAACAAATTACATTTCACTCGCTTTTGGCTCTCTCATCTCACGGCAGTAGCACAAAAAAGGAAAAGAAAGAAAAGTTCAAGCTTAGTTAATTTAATTGCAAGTATACTCAAGAAGGTTTCAAAAGGGTTTAGGATTAGTTATCAAACAAAGGGTCTGAATAGGCTTAGACTTATGTTCATCACCATCCTTTATTTGCTCAAGGTTATCATAAAACTCATACTTTCATTTCTATAATTTTCATGATTATATAACTATTATAATTGTTTAATCACCATCTAGGTTATGTTATAAATTTATAAAATAGATTTTTACATATGATGATGGTTCGAATTACATTGTATCATGAGGTTAAGATGTTAACAACTTGGTAAAATGCAAGAACACACTTTACACAAGTATTGATTAATTTATAAAAAGTGCATATAATTAATTGTTGAAAAGTTTATTTATTAAGTTTATAAATAAATAAATGTGAAGACTTGTTATTCATGGACATATTCTTAGACATATACTAGAGAACTATAAATATACACAAGTTACTGTATTAATCCTATTAAAGGACTTATAGTAATTATCTTGTTAAAAAGTTTATAAAGTAAACTTATATATATATATATATAAAACCCAAACAGTTTGCAGTTTCTGTTCTGATTCGAATTTGTATAAAATATGGAGTTGTTTTATAAAAATAGTACATATTACGAGGATTGTAAGCATATAAAGAACTCGAAAATCTGAATTATAACGAAGAAGTTATGATATTTACAATATTATACGTAAAAGTGTTTTTATAAAAGTATTTTTATAAAAACTAAAAGGCTTGCGTATCTGATGAAAAAAATTTATTATTTTTCTGTGAAAGTACTTTTTACAAGGATTCCAAATATATAAGAAAATCGAAAAACCAAATTATAATGAAGGAGTTATACATTTTACAAATTTACTATAAAAAGTGTTTTTATAAAAGTAATTTTATAAAACCCGAAACAGTACGAATCTGATAGAATTTATATGACATTTGTTTGAGAAGGTAGATGTCATGAGCTTTCCAAAACTATAAAGAACTCGAAAAACGAGGTTATAACGAATGAGTTATGATTTTTACAAGATTGTGACAATTAATTATATAAAAGTAGTTTTATATAATTTTACAAAAATATTAAAAGTTACTGTTCATTAGTGGCTAAAATATTATAAATATAATATTTTGATAAATCTTCTTAATACGAAACCATGGACATAAGGAGCGTAATAAACGGAATTAAAACGAAAGAGATATGATTTTAATACGATTTCAATGATTAAAATTTATAAAAAGTACTTTTATAAAATTTCACATACTGTTACTGTTCACAGCAGTACATATAATTATTATGAATGTAATATTTGATTAGATCTTTCAATCATGATTCCCTACATATAAAGAACGTTGGAAACGAAGCTAAAACGTGAAAGTTATGAAATTACGAAAACTATATATATATAGTATATTATATATATTATATATATATATATATTATTTATATATATTTATATATATATTATATATATATTCTACATATATATATATATATACCTCTTGTGCACTATTTTCATATACCTCGTGTGCACTATTTTTCCTAAAACGAAAATGCTGATTGAAACATAAAAAGTAGATTACGAGTGTTTTCGGATCCGTTTGGACTATAAAAACCTTAACCAATGATGTCATATGACTTAGATAATATTTATACATGTTTTTAACTTTATAAATATTATTTTCAAACAAAAAGACATTAGATGGTGGTGTAACTTTATAAGATTATAAATGGTATTATTCAAGTATAATATACTCATACGACCTACAATAAATTAGGTTGCATTCGGACTATCTGTGACGTTTCACTCATTTGATTTGTACAATCAAAGTTCATTCACTAAAGTGAGTTCATAGCCCCACATTTTACAATTACACTGATTTATAACTTTTGGGGTGAGAAACATGCATTGTTTTACAAATTGGTCGCAAGTGTACATTTTAACATGATTACGTGTTTGCCTAAGTAGTGATAACCCTCTGAGCCTATTATCATGAACTGTCAATTACTTGGTGTAAGCACGAATGTTATAAATAGATCTATTTGGGATTGACCTCCCCGTTCGGGTGAGTAGCGCTCACTGTGCCAGTTTGCCGGACAACGGACGTATACCATGTCGGATTTGGGATGTTGCGGGTTTGAACATTATCAAGGGCAATGTAGGCAATTTATATTGCAATTCATACATGTCGAGCATCAGTGTCATGAGCTTAGGGAAACGTAATTACATTTTGTGATGTTTGCATCTGTTGCATTATCATACACTTGAAAATCTTGCGGTCCTACATTATATTTACATAAACCTATGAATTCACCAGCTTTATGTTGACGTTTTAAAGCATGTTTTTCTCAGGTCAATAAGGTACAAGTGCAAGGGATACATTGGTGGTCAACCATTTTGAGAGTCATGCATAAAGATTTAGAGGCATTACATTTTGGGATATTTATTACATTCTAAAATCTTTACATTTTCATGATTGAACAAGTTAAGCTATTAAGCTTTTGTATTAAACAATTTATGAAATCCAATGTATCATTTTCAAAACGACTCATTTAGAGGTCGTTCTTTTATATTCTTGTGCTATTGATCTATGAAGTAACACTCCCGAACACTTATTCCGATGCGACCCTATATGGGGATGTTACAGTCGATATTGAAACCTTCTTGATTCACGAATCAAATGAGATGGTTCAAGACCTAGGCCACACTCATAGAGGAATTATGTTTTATAACATTAAGGTGCATGGTAAAAACTGTTGGGTTTTTACAACTAATAACCATTAAATATATCACTAGTACGCAACGAAAGATTAACACGTATAGAATAACATAGTTAACAAGGGTTCAAGAAGATGTGTACCTTTTAGCAATTAACGAATAAACCGTCTTGAATATACGCGTGTGTATAAATCGAATACTACGCAAACGAAACAAGTTACCAAAATAGATAACCTCTATGGTGTGCATACACTACACGTCACTGAGATACGCTAGAATGCCTGTGCTTGCTTTACGAAAAAAACAACATAACACGATGTTCTTGTTTTATTATTAAACCAACGATCGAAACCCTAAAGGATAAATAGTCGATCGTCTAAACAACAAGGAGTAAAAGAGATTCTGTTTGCGTGCAATTTATATAAGTTTGCATGCGTATGAAAAACATCCATATCAATTCGTTTAGGGTACCATCGAATGAATATGTTGTTTTTCTTTTAGGGATACATAGTGTCGTTCGACATATTAGGAACATCGTATATCATCCTTTATTTATGAATCCAAAAGGTATTTATATAGCCTCAAAACTTGTTCTTCAAGTTAGACTAGAACACCTTAAGTTTCATAAATCGACACTCTCCTCCATTGTACTCCTTTAGTTCGACCGGTCACAACCAACACCCCACAGATTTGGTTTTTCTACTAGCAAGTCATTCACTTGTTAATATCTATTAATTATGATCAAACGTCTAACGTTATAATTAACGTTCGTTTAATTATTTCGTGAAACATATTAATATAATAAATATACAATAAATATATTAATTACATTAATAAACGTATCCTCTGTGTATACGCGTGTGCCCCATAGGCTCACATATTTCCGGTCGTATATTTATTTATGATATGGACATATCCCAACAAAAACCTATGGCAAATGGCACGAAAAGGTATCCGACTTAAGTGTCATTTTCAATCAAGGTATCATACTTTTTTTTTGCATAAAAAGGCACCCAACTTAATTTTTTTGTCAATTTGGGTATTTCCATTATATATTTAACGATCATTCGTTAAGTATTACATTTCAAGTTTACCGGCCGGTACCACCATCGCCAATCATCGTCACCACCACTTATAATTTTGCCTAAGCCTACTTTCACATTAAATGTGGTCGCCACAAAAGTAGACTCTGTTTTATGCGTTTATGCTTTTTGAAATAATTGAACGAAAGTAGTTCATCGTCGGCACCAATCATGGACAGTAAATGTGTTAAACTTGTGTTTGTGCTTTTTGAATATTTTATGCGTTTATGATTTGTAATGTGTTTGTTTGCCTGCTAGACCAGATTGTGAGATGAATTTCAATTAATTTGTGTGTTCGTGACTCAGTATGTGAAAATTAATTACATGCCATGTCTTTGTTTATGCAATAAACCAATATAGATAAACGTGCGCCTGCACTAATTAAAACATATAAATTATAAGTTATAAGTGGTAGCGACAATGATTGGCGGTGGTGGTGGTAGCGGCCGGTGTACTTGAAATGTAAAACTTCACGGATGGTCGGTAAATATTTAACAAAATACCTAAATTGGCTACAAAATTAAGTTGAATACCTTTTTATGCAAGAAAAAAAGTATAATACCTTTATTGGAAATGACCCTTAAGTTGTGTACCTTTTTGTGTCATTTGCCCCAAAAACCTAAGGTTTGCTTGCTTTATCATGTGATGATGATGTCCGATTTTTAAGTAAGCTTGTAGGGGAGCATAAGGTGATTGAAATATACGCAGAACATGGTTGTACCAAAGTAGACACTTATTTCAATTAAAAATGACTACTATTAGTGTTGTGATTGATGAAATCAATGGATACAATGATGTTGGTACTAATAGTGATAATCTAATTTCAAAATAAAACCTATTTTCTCATTAGGATAAACTAACAACCTTACCTCATAATGTATACATTATAACTACTAGTCCCCGCGTGAAGCAGCAAGAGCGATTAGTTTCTTACAGCTTTTCAGTTTTTTGCATTTTTTGAAATCAAATGGTGGGGTGGATGGTGGTTTCTAGTGACGGTCAAGGGTTTTGGTTAGTGGTGTTAGAGAGTAAGAGAAGTGTTTTTGAAAAGATGGGATAAACTTTCACATTATCTAACGAGGAAAGTGAATATAAGATTGTCTCACATCTAAGTTTAAATGTAAAACCTTTAAAAAAGTACACCATTTTAACATGAAACACGCCAAATCAACGTGATTTGAATCATAACCTTCACAACATTATTGTTTTCTCTTGATTACATCACAACATCACTAAATTTGGGATCATTTTTACACATGTTTTTTTCTACATAATATTATTGGGTGTTTCTATTAGCTAAACAATTAGTTATGCATTTATTTTGATCTAATTCACCATTAAAAGGTGTTTATTAGTTTCACTGCTCAAATTTTATAAAAATAATAATCATTTTTTTTTAATATTTAGTACTATTTGAAATGGTTTAACATGTAAGCTTAGATGTGAGACAACCTCATATTCACTTTCCTCGATGAAAATATCATATGGTGGTCTTGTTGGCTCAATGTTGTTGGCTCAAGTCCATCTATGGGCTTAGGTCCATAAGGATTAAGTTTCATATGCCATGGTAAATATAAGTATTGAATGAATAATGAAAGGGGTTTTATCATTCAACATGGTGTTAGAACGTGTCTGATTCTTATACCTAGTTGGCCATCACTAGTTGTTGTAAAGTTGCCGCTGACCTCTTCTTAATCAAAACTCGCAGAAATTTAGAAACAACAAATTCCACTAATCTTTATAAGTAGAGGTAAAAAGAGATGCTAGTTTATACATTATTTCTTGCTAATTCGTTAATTAATACAAATATAACATTTGAGATCACATATGTGTGGTTACTTTGACTCAATATTTCCCAAGATAAAGAAAACATATATAATACCCCAAAGTTTGGAAATCTAGACAATGACTCCATTTGAACCTATGTAAGCGTGATCTCGGCTGTTAAATATTTTGAGCACATTTTCTGTAGGATTCGATCACCCTACAACTTAGTTACTAGTGCGGAATAAATCCGATCTTGAAGACGAACACACCCCAGTAGATTATGTATGACAGAAAAGAAAAATGATGCACACGAATATAACCCTCAATATTATATGTTTATTTAGTAAGGAAAAGAATGAAGTACAAACCCCTCCCCCTCACCTGTTTTTATAGAAATGAGGGAGAGAACAAACAGGTTGGAAGAATTAATGTGTGAAACCCTTCCCCCCTCACCTCTTTTTATAGAGATGAGGGGGAGGATGGGTTTGGGCCGTAGAGAAACCCAATAACCTTAATATGACTATAATTAGAGCTAAATGTACACTAAACCTCCTAACCTATTGACTAAAGTGAATACTATATCTAACATTTTCTAGACTCAAGGCTCGATAAAACCCGACTTAAAAGAGTTCAAGCTCGAGTCACTCGACTATAGCTCAACTCGCGTATACAATCCTAAGATCAATGCCTCAATGTCACATATCGTGTTGCGGTACTGCCGGCACTTTGACTTTATTAGCTGGGAGGGATCGATTATCATTTTATTAGTGTACTCGTTTGATCCGAAAAATGTGGACACTCATCCGAAAAATATTTTAAGTCAAAGTTCATTGGATTGGATCAATGAAGTTAAGGCCCAATTGCGATTGCAAAGGTAAAATCACAAAAATAAAAGCTCGGTAAAAGTGGAACTGGATATATATACACGCACAACACTACAACCTACCTATTTAAACAACGTTGTAACTTTCACGAAACCCATAATCGATCTCCACAAGGCTGGGCAGCTTCTCGCGTCAACAAGTACCAAAGTAACTTTTTTTTTTCTTTTCTTTTTACACAAAGCTACCTTGTGACTAATTAATTAGTTGTGATAATGATTAGTGTGATTGGCTTATAGGAGTATATGATGCATACATGCAACTTACTACTATTTACTTTTTGTCTATCCTCTGCTTTAGTACTACATAGTGTCGTAGTTGTAATTGGGAGGCTTTGTTGTATAGATGAACATGTACAAAAGGTTGATGCGTGGACGAATACTTTAAACATAGCCGTTAGGGCTACGTTTAGCAATTTTTATTTTTTATATATAGAATGAGAAAACGAATACATGTACATGAAACCCAAGAGAGGTGAAACAAACAAACTACCGCACTATGTCTACTTCAAAATTTTCTCTACAATATTGTATCTATAAGACTTCCAGGTGATGAGATATGCAAAACTTCCTTACTATATGCAAACAAATTAGGTGATGCCATATGCCTTGCGAAAAACGAAACATTTGTGAATACCAGGCTTTAATCAGAAGTTACTGCATGTCTGTAGCATTTGCTTCTCAACAAAATGATTGCATGAACTGTCTCATATAGAACACTAATCAGCACACCTTCCTTTTTCTAGTGGAGTCCTAAATTTCGTTGTACAATTAAACGTCAAAATTAGAACTGAAGTCCATATATATGCTCTTAGGCTTTGGAACTAATGCTCTGGAACTGAAGTCCATGTAGTTGTTCGTACCTATGTCCCATGCTTTTGGCTTATAGAGAGAACGGGGGTTTCTATCTTGTTAGTGAATCAGTTCGAACTATGGTGGCGTTGTATCAATAGATGGAAATATCATATGGTGGTGTACTGGTGTTGCTGGCTCAAGCCTATCCAACATGGTGTTAGACGGGGTCTGATTCTTATACCTAGTTGGCCAGCATCAGATGGTGAAAAGTTGTCGCTGACCACTTCTTAATCGAAACCCGCAGAAATCTCAAAACAACAAATTCCACTAACACAATTCTACCTGGTGGTGGCAAGACACGAACCACAAGCTGCAACACTACCCAAATAGGGATCACCACCACAAAGCGGACCTCAAACAAGAACAGAAACCCAAATCACTTGGTGGCCAACCTGACCAACGTCCAGAACCACACACCCCAAAACTTAGATAACATCATACATGAACCACTACCCACGACCTGAACCACATGCCGGAGAAGGATGTGGTTTTGGGGGTGAAAAACACTCACGGCCCAACCTTAAACCATGGTTCTCTGTCCATTATCCTTTCTTCCACTACACTAACAATCTTTGTGCAGGCTGTAAACATCACATTGGTTGCGACTGGAGTATCCGACTGTAACACCCCTCTCTGATGAAAGGCATCACTTCATAACCATGGCGTCATATCAAAGCATAAAAGGCATAAAACATA
>BQNB010134545.1:0-18297 GCA_026074375.1 Tanacetum coccineum | reverse complement strand
CTAGTCAAGGGGATAATAAACCAGTATGGAATAATGTGCAAATATTGAATCACCAAAACAAGTTTGTTCCAACAGCAGTACTAATTAGAACTGGTAGATTTCTAGTTAATATTGCTAGACATAATTTTAACATTCAATCAGTATCAACTAGTGCTGCCAGGAAAGCTAATGCCGTTCGACCCATTGTGAATGATGTTAGACCAAGATCTATTTTTAACAAAACTAATTCACCAATTAAAAGGCCATTTAATAGAACAACAACACCAAAAGCTGACTTTTTAAATCAAAAAGTTAATACTTTTGGGGACAACAATTAGTGCTGTTGGGGGCATAAGGGAAACTGCTATTAAGACCTCAGAAGGTTGTAATTAGAGATCCAAAAGGCATTATTGGAATAAATTCTCTAAATACAATGGTGGATCAAACTCTAGAAAATGTGTTAATTTTGAAGATCCACTAGGCAGACCCAAGTCAAAGATGGCTTGGGTCCCTAAGAGAAACTAATTTCTCTTCTTTAATGTGCAGGATGATCCACAATAGACTTTAAAGGGAAAAGGCATTGTTGATAGTGGATGTTCCAGGGACATGACTGGGAACAAAGCTTACCTTGTTGACTATCAAGAATATAAAGGTGGCTCTGTTGTTTTTGGAGGTAGTAAAGGTAAAATAACAGGAAGAGGAAAAATGCCAAATCAAGACCAAAGTTGGATGATAGTGCATTTGATGATCTTGATGCTGATTTAGCTCATGATATGGACGACATGGAAACAGAGGAAGCTGAGAATGAGGGGAGGTAAAGCAATGAGAATGAGGAACTTAATTTGGATGCTAAGACTGAAGTAATTGCTTAGGACAGGGGAAGTGGTGAAAAGGGAGGTAGCACAGTTAGTACTGCTAGGCCAAAGGTTAGTACTGCTAGGCCAGATGTTGGTACTGCTAGGCAAGAAATTGGTACTGCTGATCCAACAACTCCTCTAACAACGACAACAATCTTTGATGATGAAGAGATGACCCTTGCAGACACCTTGGTTAAGATGAAAGATAACAAAGCTAAAGGTGTTGTCTTCAAAGATACAAAGGAATTAGTCAGACCTGCAAGATCAGTCTTAACCCTGAAGCCACTCTCATCCATTGATCCAAAAGACAAAGGCAAAGGTGTTTTAGAAGAACCTAAGCCTGCAAAGAAGATGACTAGAAGTGATTTTGATGCTGCTCAGGTTACTAGAGATGTAGAGGTTGCCAGACAGTTGGAAGTAGAGTTGCAAGCAAAGGTAGAAAGGGAAAGACAGAGAGAAGAACAAGCATCTATGGATTACATTGCAAACTTGTATGATGAAGTTCAAGCAAGAATAGATGCTGATCATGAACTAGTAGTCAGATTGACTCATGAAGAACAGGAGAAGTACACTGTGGATGAAAGAGCAAAGCTATTAACAGAATTCTTTGAAAGAAGAAAAAAGCAACTAGTAGAAGAAAAAGCTGCTACTATCAGGAACAAACCTCCAATAAGAACTCAACTGAGAAGTCTGATGATGATCTATCTTAAACATACAGGTAGATTTAAACATAGTCAGTTGAACAAAAGGACTCTTGAAGAGATTCAGGCCCTATACATCAAGGAACAAGAAAGAGCTGCAAACTTTATGCCTATTGGGTCTGAGGAGGATGAAAGATTGATTCAGAAGATGAATAAAAAGGCAGCTAGTGTACATGTAAAGAAGGTTCTTGAAGAACCTGACAATACTAAGGTGGAAGTTAAGCAAGAAGCAGTTGAGCAAGGTACCAGGAAAACACCTAGTAAAGTATTAAAGATGAAAGCAAGAAAGAAGAGAAAAGGAGGTCCAAGAATGAAAAGACAGTCTAAGAGAAAGAAGACAGATTCTGACCTTGAAGAAGAAGAGCATCTGAAGACTTTTTTGAAGATAGTTCCAGATGAAGAAGGCATAATAGATTTTGAAGGCCTGGAGAAGAGATTTCCAATCATTAACTAGGAATCAAAATTCTATCATTTTGACAAACATGGAGCATAGTGCATCTACTACAGGATCTTTAGATCTGATGAAAGTTCTAGATGGATTAAAACTTTTTCTGAGATGGTGACAAGGTTTGATAGACTGGATCTTGTGGAGTTATATAATCTGGTGGTGCAGAGGTTTGAAACAACTACACCAGAAGGTGTAGATCTAGTTCTTTGGGGAGATTTAAGGACAATGTTTGATGCAAATGCAGAAGATGAACTCTGGCAGGATCAAGAAAGATGGAATCTTAAGACCTGGGATTTCTATGAAAATTGTAGGGTTCATACTTTGTTACTGGAAGATGGTACTGAGATTCATATCCTTGCAGAGAGGAGATACCCACTCATAAAGGAAACACTCGAGAGGATGATGTCTTTGAAGTTGATAGTTGAGTCTGCAAGTGATTGTGCTTATGATCTGCTTAGATTCATTCAAAAGCAGATTGATGAAGCTGGAAGCTATGATAGCGGAGAGAAGGATCTTTAAGTGTTGGTTTCATCACCACACAACAAATGGTCATCAGTTCACCATGTCTAACAGTCATCAAGAACTGGCTAGTCCAGAGCAAACGGCTTCTAGTAAAGACTTCTCAAATCCGTTAATGGATGATTGTTTGCCAAAAACTATATGGTTCTCAACTCACCATGCTTCACAGTAAAGAGTTGGCTAGTCCAAAGCAAACGGCTCTTGGTAAAGACTTCTCAAATCCGTTGATGGTTGATAGTTTGCCTAAAACTATATGGTTATCAATGCACCATGTTGTTGCAATGAAGCATTGGCTATTCCAGAGCAAACGGCTACTGGTAAAGAAATATCAAATCCGTTTATGGCTGACAGTTTGTCAAAAACTGCAAGGCCAACTTAGTTGGTGTTGCTGAGTTGCTGAGATGCTGAGATGTTGTGATGATGACAAAGACTAGAATCTAAAGAATTTCAAGATTACAAAGTAACAAAAGAGCTCAACTTCATCAAAGAGAAGATTAAAGAGTAGCAGTGTGTTTGGATACATCCTCCAGGTGTTCACGAAGCTCATACTAAAGAAACATGAAGGTTAACAAGTGAACATCATGTTTAGGGGAGGATTGTTAGGAATTATGTATTCCTGAGTTAGTACTGTTAGTGTTAGTTAGTTAGTACTGCTAGTACATCTGTTATTACTGGTAGTAGAGTTAGTACTGTTAGTAGTAAGTTAGTACTGCTAGCATATATAGATAGTACTGCTTAAGTGATATGCATGAGATATATTAGGTATAGATATGCATGATCACTTAACGCGTTTAGTAAGCGCATTAGGGTTTCCTTGATGTATAAAAGGAACCCTACGGCACTAGTTATATACACAAGTTTCACAAATATTCATAGTTAGTATTTTGTAACCTAGCAGATTAACAGTAATCAAAGTTCTATTTTATTCATTGTTCTTCTTAGCAGTATAAGTTAGTTTCCGCATAACTTATGTTGTTCATAGTCATTGTTTCTCTTGTAGTTAGTTTGGATCTATCCAGATTGGCTATCACCCTTAACAGGCTAGAAAGATCTATTTATACTGGGATCAACAATAACAGGCAATATATTCAAGCTATCTAACTCTTCCCAAACATACTTCATTTTTGTATAATACTCACCAATTGAACAACCAGACTGAGTTATTTCATATGTATCCTTATTCAACCTATACTTTCTTGATCCATCACTAACAGAAAACCTCATTTCCAACTGTTGCCATATTTTTGTGATAGTACCAATGAACATAATAGATCTTGCAACTGATTCACTAACAAACCCCATAATCCAACTAATCATCATGTTATTACAAGTATCCCAAAGTTTAGCAAGATTAACATCAGTATGAGACCTAACAACAATACCTTTCAGAAATCCTAACTTGCGTTTAGTGGATAAACCAATCTCAATAGCCCTTTTCAATGCCTTATAATTCTGAGCCCTAATTAGTTTCTCTTGCACAATCAAAGAACTAGGACCATCAGATGGATGAAAATATAGTGGATTTTAAAACAAAGTAAGTGGAGTGGGTTCAGACATTGTTATGAATCAAGAAAACACAAAGAATCAAAGTAAAGTTTGCCCAAAAAAACAGAGTAAGAACACACTAGACACAGTCTAGCACACATGTGTAACGGTTTTACAACAAAATAACGATTTTATAACTGTCAGAACTCCATTGATAGAGCTATGATACCATGTGAAGTTCTAAAGAATGAGAGGAAATGTGTGAAAATGATTAATTGTGTATTGAATGAATGAGCGGGAAGAGTAACCGCTTTACAAATTTAAAGAGAAAGAATAACAGAAAAATTACAATTACAATCCTTAAACTATAGAATTGTTACACTTTAGTCCCTATACTTCCACATTTCTTACATTCGACTAAATTTTTGCAAGAGCTCGCGAATCAAATCGGGTACTTCAGGACATCAACGATGGCTGACGATTTCAGGAAGATACAATTCTGGGACTCCCTATATAAGTTCGATCCCATGAAAAAACTCACATGCTTCGATACTGTCAAAAACTACTCGGATAGCAACGTCGTGCTTGTAATAAAATCCACAGATAGTGAACTATATTGTGTAACGCCAAGAGTAAGCATCCGTGAACCACATGAATCACGTAAACTGACTATCACTAAAATCGTCACAATGCCGGTGTAATTTGTTTGGGCCGGATTTATTTTAAGTTGGTTAAGTGGTTGGCCCATTTAATAAAAAAATATATTACTCCCTCCGTCTCATAATTATTGTCCACCAACAAAAAACACGCATTTTAAGAAAACATCAACTTTACAGCTTTTTCTCTCTTACTTTTTTGCACAATGACACTTTTACCCTTAACTAATTAATTTATAACTTCTTTAAAATTTGTAATAAATAACATCAAGTGAGGGTGATATTATAAACTTAATCTAAATTCCTTATCTGTTTTTGGAAGTGAACAATTAATTTGAGACAAACAAAAAAGAAAACGTAGACTATAATTATAGGACGGAAGGAGTAGTATTTGGAATAAACTATTGAGGGTAACATTTAGTTAACTTTAGAATTATTACAAATTTTATGAGGCATTGAGACTCGCAATTAACAGTTGAAAACAAGATCAGTAACCCGATGGTATATCAACAAAGTGCAAGACCTTATCAATATATACGCATTTAACGATGTTAACATGTGTCGCTTGGATGCCTCGGTGTACAATTGAACTAAACTAGAACTAGGCAGTTCACCATTGTTTGCATCTACAAGGTTCCTGTAGTACACAATCGAACACGTATGTGGAACCATATCTTAACATGTGCAAAACATATCTTAGGGTCTGTTTGGTTTGAGGTTGTTGGCCAAGCGGATTGGAGTCAAAGAGAAATCATTTGTTTGGTTGTGCTCATGGGTTTAAAAATTAAGAACGATGGCTAAATATAAGGGAGTCCACAAAACCTCATACTGAGGCCCGGGTTACTGAAAAAATTCTGACAACACATTGTCTTTTTCTACGTTTCAATGTAATAATCTAACCCTCATCTTTTGACTTTCATTTTTGTCCACAAAATTATTTTTATTCACGAGCTTGAACTCATATTTTAAGTTTTATGATAATATATTTTAACCTCACATTATAATATTCATTTACAATTTCAAACCTAAAACTTAAACTAAATCCAAATCCAAATCCGACGCCAAACCCACTTACGTACCAAACGCACCCTTAATTATCTGAAAATCAAAACTGACTATGCATTGGCCACTTGGTGCTTTTTGTTTTCTCTGCCTTCCTTTACATATCATGATGATATGATATGCTATTAATTTAATTCTCCCATCATCTGAAATTCTTAAAAGAAAAAAACATCACTGGTGAATCCATTATACTATATATCTTGATGATATGACACTTTACTACAACACTCATCTTACTATTCAATGACCAAACTAATTACACATCTTCCATTACCTTTTAAAAGTTTTAAACAACAAAGTCATGGACTTAGGTGATGGCTTGCAGAATTATGTGCCCCACAATTACAAGGTAGTGCATGACTCTTGGTCTCCCAGATCTTCGCTAGAGAGTCATGAACTACTTGTAATCATGCCACAATTACAGTATCGCCGATTAAACCGGGTAATCAAGGCCGAGTGTCTATGTAAGAGAGAAGAGTGGTTCTTATCATATAATGGAAACAAGCACTCTTTTCTTTAGCATATTTGAAAGGAAGTCATCCTTCAACACCAGCTAGCTTGTTCGCGTACTCAACGCTATAAAGTTCTCGCACAAGATTAAATGCCTCTATAAATAAACGGGGATGCCTTTTGGAGAAGTCTTCTAGTCCATTCTCGTCTATAATATGCGGGCTGCATTCTTTAACATCTTCAACGTGACTATAGGCATCCCGGATCAGTCTCAGTAGTGCTTGCACACATTTGCGGCCGAAAGGGTTTTTAATCAACATGCACCTCCATTGCTCAAGTAAGTTTTGCATGTAGAGCACAAACTTGCGGGGGTCTACAATACTCGCTAAGTATACCTCTTATGTTCCATTTGCGTGGTGGTATAGTGTCTTCAAACCTGTATCGAAGTCATGGTAATCCGTGACTGCATCATTTCTTCGCACTCTATATATTTTCCGGCCACATGGATGGTGCTAGAATAGGTGTCGTGGCTAAACCATCGGCTGAATTTGTAGCCGGTGTACTTGCAGTATGGTTAAGTGGAGGTGTAGCAGTTGCACTCGGTTATCCAGAATATGAGAAAAACTGGGGTGTTGTGTCGATGTAACAGAGAACGGTGGTTCAACGAGATATGATTTGGGTATGATTTGGATGATGGTGTAGTGTTAGTGACTGTAGATTTTGTTGCTATGGTTGCAGTATTTGAATATGCGCATCTTAACTTTCGCCATTTTCAAAGAGTGGAGTTGTGTGAAATGAGAAAAAAGTGTGAGTGGCAACTGACGTATATAGTGTGTATTTATTCGTACGTAGTGGGTCAACAAATTGGTACCAGATGTAAGTTGCTAAAAAACTACTCCATGTCTTTTATAATGAATTGTTGAGGACACCGATCAGATCTATTTTCTATTTTAAGGGTAAAGATTATATTGTAAAGAAATCAAAGATGGGCCTAGATCATGTCACAAAACTAAGAAACTAACACATTTATAGTCAGGGTTCACGTATGTATCGCATGGCATTTCTAGAGTTTTACTTAATAAGTTTTTATGTTTCAGATAATAAATTAGTTAATAGTTTGAGCTAGTAAAAAGGTGTAATCGGGTCTTGTGTAATTGCATTTGAACGTTGGGTTTGTTTCATGGTTTCTAGGTAGACTACTTCTACACGTTTGTTTTGTTTGGCTATTTACACCCATGTGATCTATGAATGATGCGAAAATTTTTGCAGTAACCCATTGGAAAAAGTGTTGTCCTGAAATAACCCTGACATTTTTTTTAAATGACCTTCTAGATCGCGCATGGTGGGGCACGATCTACATTTGGACACGTGTCGAGTTTTTATCGGTTCGTGAGAAAATTAAAAAAAAAAGTAAATCGCGCATGGGGGCAAGCGATTCACATTTTATGTATTTTTTTTTTAAAAAAAATTTTATAAATTAAAAAAACAAGGCCTAATTTTTTTTATGTAGATCGCGCAATGAATATAGTGATTCACTTTTTTTTATGTAGATCGCGCATCAGGGATGGCGATTTACTTTTTTATGAATTTGAATACTGGTATGATGGAATGATATATCACTGCCATATTTTGTCACTTATGAATTTGAATACGGACTATATGATTATATAGTGATAGTATGTTTCTCTTAATTTAGTTCAAAAGAAACAGAAGTTGAGGTTTTTCATTGTTTGAGGTTTCATTGTTTCTCTTTAAAGGGTTTTTCATTGTTGATTGTTACCGTTTGCGGGTAGAGCAAAGTTGGTGTTGGTGCGTTATTCTTTTAAAGGGTTTTTGTTGTTGGTGATATCGTGGCTTACTTGTTTATTATACGATGGATTTGACCGGTTACGAGGTATAATATTTTTATTTTGTATCATTTGACTATTTTATTATCTGATGAATATATGTGTAGTAATATATGGTTATTTATTTATTTGTTTATTTAGGTACTCCGTGTTCTTGTTACAAGTAGAAGTAAGTTAAAATTGCTTAAAACAATTAAAACAATAATTAGTGGCACTGATCGGGAAGACAATCCTGTTTTGGTTGGGTATTAGATCAAACTGATTTTATAGAGAATTGTAAATTAATACATTTTATGTTAGGGCGGCAAATTGCTGATGAAAATGATTATGATGAAAACGTTCCTTTGTATTACAATATAAATAAAGATTTTAGTATACCATTTGGGAGAGAGGAATTCTGCCTAGTAACTGGGTTAAGGTTTGGAGTCCAGAATTGGGCTGAGTATGACACCAAAGAGCGTATTCCTTTTAGGCGACGGGTGTTTCCGTCATATTTAGATGGGCAACCTATTACAGGCATCGACATCGCAAATATGATTCTTGACCAGTCATTTGCTCAATTATACGACGACAATGCTGTTGGTCTTTGTTGTCTAGGCATATTGCAGCTTGTTATATTAGGTGTGGAGAGTAGACGTGTTGTCCTTGACTGGATGTTAAGATTAGCTAATGATAGAATAGCTTGGGACAAATATCATTGGGGTTCATATGTATGGCCAACATTGTACTCCCAACTTAGGAATGCAAACGTCAAACGTTGGTCGCCCTTGTATGTCGAAGAGCCTAGAAATGAAGATGATGCGGAAAAGTATTCAATCTTTGAATATACTTGGGCATTCAAGGTATGTCAAAAATAAGTTTATAATTTTTAATTGGCCATTTAAGTTTTATGTATAATGTAAAATAATTGAAACAATGTGTTTTTTTAGACATGAATATTGGAGTCTTACCGAGTAACTGCGATTAGGTATTTTGATCGTTAGAATCGGTATCCTAGAGTTGCTGCTTGGAGTAAGAAAAAGGGAAGGTTTTTGAGACACATGGTTATTTCTTTTTTTGAAGTGAGTTTTATTTAGTTAAATAGTTTATTAAGTTGATTATGTTATTTATTTAATTATTAATTTCCTTTTTTTTAAAAGGGAAATATGATTGCTGCGAGATTGACACCAGACGATAATGAGGCTCGATCGGACTGGTGGATTTCTAGTAAGGCATACTTTGACGGCTTTATTGGTCAAGTTGAACGAGTACCTTTTGATTTAAGCCGTCAAAATATGTATGAAATTCCATCCGATATTTACCGAGAGTTCGATGAACAAAAAAGAGAAATTGAACGAAATAAAAAAGAAGTTGATAACATTAAGGAAGAAATGCGTAAATTTAGGCAGGAAATGAATGTTCAGCCGGTGCGACAAGAGAATAAAGAACCGATTAATGTTGATCAACATTATGGGTTGAGCGATTTTAGTCAATTCCAAAGCATGCAGGTATAATTTTTGTACATTTAATATAAGGCTTTGTAAGTAAATAATATAATTTTGTATTTATGGGTGTTCACAGGGTGGTCCGTCTTCATTCCAGGGACATGTAAATAGCTCATATTTCAATATGGGTACGCCACCGAATTTCCAAACCCCAATGCCGTCCCAACCTGGTTCATCTGTTTGGCAAAGACAGATGCCGGCGCAGTCGGCCACTCAGTATTGGCAACCCGATACATCGTCGCAGCCTGGTTCTTACTATTCGTTTGGTCGGGTGCCATCTCATATGGGTAGGCAAAATTTGCAAACCACTATTGAGACGCATGATGATGTTGATGGCATATTTGACCAGGTAATGCTATTTTTATATACGAATATGATTATATGGTAATAACCATCATGAAGTAATAAATTTTTATTAATTGTTGTTTTTTAGAATATTCCGAATCGAGGAAGAAGGGAACAGTTTCCTAGCAAGTATAAACTGACTCCATTCATGGAACAACCTCCTACTACAATTTTACCCAAGCAACGTGTTAATAAAACTAAAAATAAGGGTAAGAAGGCTAATTTATCGCCTTTGAATCTTGGGGGTGCTTTTGAGGATGACAATGTAGAAGAAAATAACGTTACGTTTTTGGGTTCCCAATTTACTGGTAATTTCTTAATGTATGAGAACGTGGACCCTTCAAAGGTAATTGCTAATCTTGTATATAAAATAATAAATAAACTAATGAAAGTATGTGTACTAATATTGGTTATTAACTTGGTTGATTAGGTGCGGAGAGGAAATTATGTTAACTTACCGGCCTTTCTAAATGACCCCCATCAAATTTACTTGGATTGTTATATGAAAGGTTATATAGTTCCGGTTAGTTTTTGGCAACAATTGGTCCCTCATTTCTGTATGCCTGACATGCACAGACTTCCACATGGCACCCCTATTGGTTGGTTGTCCGGAGAGGTAAGTTTATTTATACAAGTTTAATAAAGGAGTAATTTATATATCCGTTTAGCCAAAAACATCTATTTATTTTGTTACAATGTTTTGAATCAGCACATGAACTCGTGGATGGAGTTATGTATTAGGAGGAGGAATGCAGATGCCAACTGGACAGTGGCCTATACGAGTACAATAAGTGTACATCCAGAAAATAACCGATTTATCATACCGACGGACCAACACGTCATTGGAACATTGGATGGCACCACACGTCCGTATCCAGCCTGGAATGATGTTGAGTGGTTACATCATTCTTTAGTTATCCGTTATAAAACTTATAATAACAACTTATGCATGAGTTGAGTATTTAATTAGTTTGGTTTTATCTTTGTAGGTTGTTTATAGCCCAAACATGTTTTGCTGAAAACATTTATCATTGGGCCCACGGGTGGTTAACATTTTTCCCAATTCTCATTTTTACGTGTTCGACTCCATGTATAATGAGCAAAACAAGGATGTGTTATCGCGACTAATTCAATGTTGGACCCCCGTGGTTAATAACATTTTGCAAATCTTGGGTTGAATAAATTGAAACAGACCACCCCATAATTTTCAGTAGTTCATACAAATATGGTTTGGGTATAGATGTCCCTCAACCAAACCAACTTCTCCACAGACTATGGAGTACTCACATATTGGTTAATCTCTCGTTTGTGTGCAGAAATTAAGGCCATTGTGCGAGGTATCTCAACATTTTTTGAGAGAGTTAGAAATGACATTAAAAAGAAATTTTTTTATATGTGAAGGTTTTGAGGATACAAGTGAATGTGGTTATGATTAATTTTAAATTTTGTATCTGTTGTATGTTGAAATCCTAACACTTTGAGTGAAATAATATTGTATATTACTTTGAATTTCTTTGAATAATCGTAGCCGTCGATATTTTGTTTTTTTTTGTGTAATATTCGTCGATGATTTCTTATAAATTCTACAATTACGCAACAAGTTATATATAATGTATACACATGATTTGAAAATTCTGTTACATGATTTGACAAGTCAATAACATGGATTAGATCACCTTGTATTTGTAGCCACTTACATGAGTTGTCAATTCAATGACAATATATAATCTTTGAGTTGACAAGTCTCTGACAAATGGTTTAATACACCCAATAAAAGTTTGCCACTGTGTTTTGGCTTTGATACGATTCCTCCATAGAACAACATTTCCTGATCCACATTATACATATGCAGACGCTTCATATCGCACCATCTTCATATTAATAGTGTGTGTGTGTGTGTGTGTGTTTGATAAGTTAACATGTTATTGATGATAATAGATGCTTTTATAGGGAGAATCAATTGCTTGTTATTTCATAAGAGGGACAGGTGTCATAAAAACATTACATATATAATAAAAACATTACATATATAATAAAAATATTACATAAATAATAAAAAACATTACATAAGTAATGGTTTAAGGTTAAACCACTAGCCACTTCTAAAACATGTATCCTTACGGAAAACCTCAACCACCATTTCTTTTTGTAATGTTAAGTTAATGCTTTAGATGGTTTAGGGGTAAAAACTGAGAAACCCCAAAAATTAACAAGTATCATAGCAGCTCCTACAGTAATATCCTTTCCATAACTACCCACATCAAGGACTTTGTAGTTTATTGTTCCAGGTACTGTACCCGATAGATCTTTCAGAGTCACGTTTAAATCTCCAAAACATTCGAGAACAAGACTGACGATTTCCACACTTTTTTAGTTTTTTTCCCTTTTAAGAAAGTAGTCAAAGTCTCCCAAACACCAGTTACAGTGCCAGACCGGAATGCATTGACCATAGTATTAGTGCGCTAACCCACAGCACACCAACTTTTAAAATCAACGTCCTCACCCACATCCTCAACAACTTTCTGCATATAATCTTGTGTCGACATTAAAGCCCCATCCGGATCAAGAATAAATACATTTTCTTTAAGAAGCTTGGCTCGCTCAACAAGACCCGCAGGACCGGGTATTATCCTAACTGGGTTTGAGGTTGAGGAAGATGGTTCAACACGTGTGCAACTAGAGAGCTGAACAATACCCGTAGGACCAGGTATTATCATAACTGGATTTAAGGGAGATGGTTCAACATGTGTGCTACTATAGGAACGCACAACGGGTGTTAACTGAAGATCGGAATCATCTATATCTAGACTGAATTCCCATGGTTCATTTTCGTTATTGAAATTGGAATCCATTTGAGAGAGTTGGAATAAGAAGTTGTGTGACAAATTGAGGAAATGGTGAGGGCTATTTATAAGGGAAAATTTTGAAAAAATAAAGAGAGTTGGACAACACAAATGTTTTTTTCTGTAACAAATAAGACAACTCAATGACAATGCTGTCTATCACTTCAAATTACACGCGATTTAGTAAAGTATCTGACAAGTAGTCCGCTTTATCTTAAATTTATAGATGCTTATATAGGGAGAATAAGTTTTTGGCGGGTGTTTTCTAGGTTAAAAAAATAACATAAAAAACTACACATAACAACAATATTATTACAATCAAAACACTTAGACAATGCATGTTAACTTAAAAATTAAATAGATAAAACAACCTACGCTAGTTATTAAACATTAAGAAGAATTAGTGATTCTTTGTAGGGGCCAATGAAGAATGATCCATGGTTAGATTTGACAACAAGGTTTTGAAAAATCTGAAAGGTTGGATTGAACACTTGTAGCGACTGATGCAATTGTTGGACGAATGAAGCTTCAATTATTGGTTACTTATCTTTAGTAAATTCAATTAATTTGAGATCAAGCTCAATTTGGTATCAAAGGGTGAATAGTTTTCTGTACCATGAAACTTCACCATCATCAACTTGTAGCTCCCATGCATATATAATACTAAAGTCAACAAACTTAAAATTGCCAGATATTATAATACAGTCTCCAAGCTAGGAAATATAGTAAGGAGGTAAACATTGCCCAACTAGCATCTCTTCAGGCATGTCTATTACCTGAAATTGGTGAGTAATCAAATCAAATGAAACTAACATGTAAATTTTGTATGAAATACCATCATCACAATAAAACTTCTCTGAACCAATCCAGAATATTTTTCCACCAACAACAGCTTGACCTGACCGTTTAATTCTTATAGATTCACGTGGTAAACAGTAACTATCAAGTTTGTATCAAGTTCTGGAGCTTAATGTAAACACTGACACATACCATGAACCTTGACCATAATAGGGATAATTTATCTTTAAAAGTGTTGGGTCTAGAGTGACAGGATGGACACCAAAATCAAATAACATTTTGGGTGAGTCAGCTTCTAACAAGTAATTTAGGACTAAAATATGGACCAATTTTTTAAGAGATGGGTTCCAAATTAAAAGCATTGAGTTTTCCCCATATGAAAAACACCATACACCTTAAGATGTAGCAAATGGTGTAAGATTGAAAAATTTTAAATTGGAAACAACAGGTGAGAGTGCTAAATTATCATCTACCGAGCATATAACACCTTCAAAATTTTGCTTAAAGGTTAAATATAAACAACAATTATTGCTTTCACGAAAATCGTATTCACGAACAAAGTCAGAACAGTCTATGGAATACATCTACGACTTTGAAACTGTAAAAAATTGGAGTAAAGATTTCACTGGAAGTCTATTCATGATAGCCAATTGAAGATCAAATGGTATATTATCAGACATTGTTTAGAAATTTTACGGGTTATGGATCTAAGATTAGTTTTACTGGGTATAAATACAGCTATACATATAATATTTATAAGCATTGATAGGACAACTCTCGACATTGACTAGATTACTCTTAACTTTGCGCGATCTAAAAATTTTAATTTTTATTTAAAAGCAATGATAAAACAACTCTCTGACATTGACTGGATCACTCTTAACTTTGTGCGATCTATAAATTTTAACTTTTATTTAAAAGCATTGATAGGACAACTCTCTGACATTAACTAGATCACTCTTAACTTTGCGCGATCTACAAATTTTAACTTTTATTCAAAATCATTGATAGGATAACTCTCTGACATTTACTAGATCACTCTTAACTTTGCGTGATCTATAAAAAACTGTTTTTTACGTAAACATTAAAACAGACGACACACCAAAGGGTTAAGAAACCATATTATCCTCACAATCACCCACAGATCACACACATTCTTACCATCACAACCACAAACATATCACATTGTTATTATGGTCCTCATGGTGCCATATGAAGCTTTTACGTGACGTTGTGGAGCCGGAGATGTAGTTTTGCGAAAATCGTATAAACAAGAAACCCGTGGTAAACTATACTATGCATGTCCACGATTAAAGGTGAACAATCACATGTTTTTTTGTGTAATATATAAATAATGTGGTTAGTTGTTAAAACTTATTATCTTTACTCTTTAACAGTCTCGCGAAAACACTTTCGGATGTAAAAAATTTTTGTGGAAGGAGGAACGAGTCCGTCTACTGGTTGGTTCTCCTGGAGCTTCAACAACTCTTATTTATTCTCCAGGATCTTCATCGACTCCAATTTATTCTCCAGGACCTTCAACACCTCCACGCTATTCTCTAGGAGCTTCAAGACCTCCAAGCTATTCTCTAGGAACTTCAAGAAAAGTAGAGTGCTCAAACTGCAAGCACTTGCTTGATAAGATAACGGTACTCGAGGCAACGGTGGATATGTATGTACATCCGGTACAACACACAGTTAATTCAGCCGCACTATTTCACGAAGTTTACAATAACATGAGATAACTTAATTTAGAGTAGTTTGTCATTTGGAATGTAATTCGTATGCTTTGAGCGTCGGTTTGTAAGTCTCGTATGATTATCGTTCTAATATGTTTAAGTGTCTGTTTGTAAGTCGCTTGTGTTACTACAAGTGGTATGTATAATATTTAACTAAATGAATGTTTGTTTTTGTGTTACTTGACGAATGTGCATCTTGAAAAAGTATACGGTATATCATGTTCAACTATAGAAGGGTAGTGCATATCCTGACCGAACCGAGAAAACGGAGTGTTTTTTTATATAGTTATTATTTAAAACCACACAACGAACCGAGAAAACGAAGTGTTTTTTATTAGTGGCTACACACATTCCTTACACTTCTTTGCCCAAATCAGCCATAGCTTCAAACATTGATAAGACAACTCTATGACATTGACTGGATCACTCTTACCTTAACGCGATCTACATTTTTAAACTTTAATTTATAAACATTGATTTGACAAACTCTATGGACATTGTCTTGATCACTCTGACCTTCACGCCTGGATATAAATTTTTAAAACTTTATGTATAAACATTGATAGGGACAAATTATGACATTGACTGGATCACTCTTACCTTCACGCGATCTACATTTTTTAACTTTAATTTTAAATTATTGATAAGACAACTCTATGACATTGACTAGATCACTCTTACCTTAACGCGATCTACATTTTTTAACTTTAATTTATAAACATTGATAAGACAACTCTATGACATTGACTGGATCACTCTTACCTTCACGCGATCTACATTTTTTAACTTTAATTTATAAACATTGATAAGACAACTCTATGACATTGACTGGATCACTTTTATATATATATATATATATATATTTATTATATTATATATTTTATTTATAATATATATAATTTTGAAACAATATTATTGATAACATCCTAAAGTGAACCTTAAAAAAATGGCGTCAAATATAAAAAACTTCAAGTGCTTAATTCATTTTAATGTAACCAGACAAGGTTCCATACTGTCAGAAGATTTGACATACTCAATGTTACATGAAATGGTGATGCAGAAATTCAATTTGGATGCAAATGCTGAAATAAACTTCTCGTTTAAGCTCTCGTCATTTGACTTTGCTGTTGATATCACAGACGACGCTGAGGTACAATTTTTTGTTGGGTGTGCTTGTAACTCCAAAGATGAATTTGCACAGTTGTTTGTTTCTGAACGGAAAAACAATCAAAAAAATATGTTCTTTAATTTTTTTGAATCGACAACTTTAGAAAATGAAGGCCCATCTAATCCAGAAATAACATCGTCTCATTTGAATACTAGTTATAACAATACATCTTTTTTAAACAATGGTATATCTTTTGATTTAAGACAAAATGATTTTCATATCAACGACTCCCTACAATTTCAAAATGAGCCACATTTTTCAAATCCTGAATCCTCATTTGCCTTCAGATCAAACGAATATAACACATATGATGTGGTAAATAAAAATCCCCAAAAGAAATTCCATAAATGGCAAAAGTTCATGTCATTTGAGCCTGACATTCCAGAGACACCAATTTACAATGCAAAACCTAATATTTCAAAGCAGTATACTCAACAATCTGAAGTTGAAAAGGGTAACATTTTTGACAACAAAGAAGCTTTGATCTTGGCTGTTAGGTTGAAAGCTTTAAATGAAGGTTTCCAATTTTTAACAGACAGATCAGCCCCGGAAAGATGTCACTTAAAATGCTATCATTTTAATCAATGTGATTGGAAGCTTCGGGCTAGACTGTGGGATAATACAGAGCAGTATACATTACACATCTTAATGATGTTCACATATGTCCCAAGACTCAAACATATCCTAACCATCAAAATGCAAACAAAAAAGTAATTGGTCACCTTCTCACTCCAAAATTACAAGATAGGTCACGGGTTTTAAGAGGGAAAGATATTCAACAAGATATTTTGTCAGGATATAAAATACATATTTCTTACCAACAAGCAATGAAAGAGAAGCATTATGGTATACAATAGGTAAGGGGTTCACCGTACGAAGCATTTGAAATGATCCCGTATTATTGTTATAACCTAGAACAAAAAAACGAAGGGACAGTAACACGTATCAAAACAGACGATAAAGGAGTTTTCGAGATGTTATTCATTGCCATTGGTGCTTCGGTAAGTGATGCTCACATATTCAAAATAATATAATTCTAATGCATCACGAAAGTATGTTTATAATCTTTTATTTCAGATTCGTACGTTCCTCAATTATCTACGCCCGGTGCTTATGATCGATGTTGCGCATTTAAAGGGTCTATACAAGGGAACAAATCTGGTAGCTGTGGCCATGGATGGAAACAATCAGATTGTGCCAATTGCATTTGGTATATGCAAAGGGGAAACAGGTCCCTGTTGGTCATGGTGGATGTCGGTGCTCAAAGAATGCATTGGTGATAATCCCAATTTGCTATTCATATCTGATAGCCATCCTGCTATAGCTATGGCAGTGAAAATGAATTCCCTTTAGCCTTTCATGTTGTATGCTGTCGACATCTTATGCGAAACCTATCTTTGAAAAACAAAAAAAGAAAAGGTTTATTCTGGAAAATATGCAAGGCATACACACGAGAAGACTATGCAACCAGCATGAACATACTATAAATTGTTCAGCCTGATGCATACGAAAAGCTTTGTCGAGCTGGTCCTCAAAGATGGTCAAGAGCGCATTGCTCACTAGTTCGTTACAATTATATGACATCGAATAGTGTGGAGTATGTCAACGCTTGTAGTGTAATATATAGAAAAAAGCTCGTGTTAAAGTTAGCCGAGACATATCGTGCGATGGTGCAAGAATGGTACTATAAACGTCGACAGCTAGCAGGTATTATTCTTAGAAAACATAATATACAACTATTTTTTCCTTAATAACAACTTCTATATTGATTCTTGTTTATCTATTATTGTAGCAAATATGACGTATGAAATAACTGATTCGGCAGCACACAAAGTAGCTAAAAAGGATGAAAAGTGCGACATGGGTTGTTAAAGGTGTTAACGAATATCAATACCAAGTTTTAGACGGTCAGTATA
>BQNB010134544.1:0-18298 GCA_026074375.1 Tanacetum coccineum | reverse complement strand
AGTGAACGCGTACGAGAAAAAAAATAAATAGTGAAAATAAATAGTATTGTAAATGACCTGAAAATACGGAATGTTACATACACTGCCTTCTGCATAGTCTTTGGCTCCGTTGCTGCCACCATCTCACATATTTGTGAAGCAAGGTCATACACATACCTCTCAATCTTCCAACTCTTTGGATTTACTAAGTGAGGAACTAACCTTGCCAATTTATGAAACCTATCAGTATACGCGTCATGGCCAACCTCGACCATGACATGATTCCACAACTCAGTTTCCAACTTTTGCATCTCATGACTAGGGCAAAACTCTTCTATCATCATATACTTAAAGTCATTCCATGACATACTAACAGCAACTTCCTGGCTTAGCGTGCGGATATGAGAGTTCCACCATGTTAAAGCCTTACCCACAAATGAACCAGCACTGTATTTCACTTTTTGGTAATTGCTACATCCACTCATATCTTGTACATTCTCCATCATCTCGATCCATCGAGTAAGAACTACAACACCTCCTTTACCATCATATTCCTTAGGGTTACAAGCTAAGAACTACTTATATGAACAACCTACCCGGTTGCCATTCACTAACACATTCCTAACGTTCTCCTAAACATTCTCATTAACCACATTACCATTTTGATTTCCAACATTCCCTTGGTTACCAACCTGAGCTAGCATAGCGAGTAAGAGGTTCTGCAATTGCTAGGCAATGATCATCGGGAAGTCGGGTGCTCCTCCCACACCGTTATTGACTCCCTCTACATTCTCATTGACTCCTTCTATACCCCCATTAGCTCCTATTCCTTGTTCATTCCCTTGACCATTCAAATCATCAACACGCTTATAATTACCTTCCCTAGGTCTTTTACCCCCTTCCACCACCTCTACCGAACCGTACACCCATTCCCCCTCCTAGTGATTCAGCAGCAGGCCGACCAGTACTTCGGTTTCTCATCCTTGGTGGCATTATTTATACGAGGGAGAACATAGGCAACATTAAGTAGGTGGGAAGACTAACATATATATAGCATATCTTACTATATATATGATTACACACATAATACCACCCTATGGTGTCAACATTGATTTGTGTGGACGATAATACTAAATACGCGTGAGTCGTGATACGTTTATAATTACATTGGCCACCGTATTTATACCCGTATCCTTTCCCAGTTGTACTTAGTATTAGGCTCACACATTTCAATGAATGACTTAACTAGTACCATATACCATATCACCACATAAGCACGTAAAAGCGGAACACCGCGCACATAGATCCTACACGCAACTAACGACGGATCTTAGGTTATAGTCTAGGTTAATCCACCTAGTTCTCTATAACTTTGGCTTTGATTACCAATCTGTCACACCCCGATAATGGCGGAAACTCAGGAATGCAACATAATGATCAATCATAACACAAGATACAATATAGAGAAAACTACAATGCATAAACTTCAAGTGTTACGAAGACCATCAACCTCGAACAACCTCGAGTGATGTCCCAAATCACTATCCAAATCCATAATCTCTTACATATCCAAATGCCCACACAGGGGTCCAAGACCAAACTTAAGCCAAAATATCCAAATACCAAATCAAACAAATAAGCAAGCAAGACTTCACATGAAAAATCCACAAGGTAAATTTCTAAGTCTGCTATCACATACCATCAACTTACTCTTCTTTCACTTCACCTAAAAATGATACTTGAAAACGTCAACAATAATGTTGGTGAGCTCGTATATTTGACCTTAAACCTAAAAGTTGTGCCAATATCTCAAAACAGTGGACAATAGTGCTATATGACATTGAATATATATGTAAACCAAATCATCAATCAATCACCATATGTCACTTACGCACCTAAAGGGCCTACCAGTTGGAGCACTAAATTAGGACAGGACCTTACACAAACCTGGGTAGGCGTACCCATCTACTCCAATAATCACACACAATTAGGGTAGGCGTACCCAGCCGATCCAATAATAACACAAATACTGGGATAGGCGTACCCCTTCGATCCAAACAATCATACAACACATAATATTTACATAGCAGTCATAAGCACATATCTTGTCCAAAAACAAAACCACGTTTCGCACAGTTTAATTCAAAACATTTCAAAACACATTTGAGTATCATTTTCTTGCAACGGAAAATAGTAAAAAGTGGGGCTACGAGAACTCACCTTAAGCAAGCCTTTAGCAACCAACTCTCAACTACTCAAGCAAATGCAACGACACCCGCACACGACCTAGTTCAGTTAATGTCCCATTTAATCATTCATCAATAAAACCATTTTCACGTTTGATGCATAGAGTTTAGACGCGTTGTACAAGTACCCAAAACATTTTGGTGGTGTGATGGTTGACAACATACTCAATAATCATCTCAATCCGAATTCTCAATAGTACATACTTATACTATTTAAATAAATAGATAAGTAACATAAGTAAATATTTATAATAAATAATTATAAATATATCTTGATAAGTCTATTCGGTAACCTTAGTTACCTTAAAATAATCATAATAAAGTTGAAAATGGATCGTTTACTCATAACAAACATATTTGAGAATTTCAGGAAAAATTATATTTTTTTGTCTTTTGGTGAATTTTTTAAATAAGTAAAATAATAAAATAATATTTTATTATTTAGAATCAAAAGTCATGCTTTTAACTAAAAATTTCTAAGTATAAACTTTTTACAAAATTTTGGCATGACCCGTATGTTCATATAACATTTTCCAAGATTTCAAATCTTATTTTCAACACTTTTCACAAATTTGACACTTTTCGACAAAATTCCAAAATCTCAAACTTTAACGTTTACTAAAACGTTTTACCCAAAATAACGATCAATATCACTTCGTAAATACATTTTGCTTTCAAAAAGTCCACCAAAACTCTTAAAATGACCAAATATCGCCTATTGGGCTTTAGGGCCCAATAAGGATCTATTATTGTATTTATAAGTCCAAAATACGATCCAAGCCCAAAACCAAGGCCCAATAACATACATAAGCTCATACTAATATATAGAAAATAATCCGGACCACAATACGTCCTCCCATTAAGCCATGGCTTAAATGGACTTATTGGGCCGCGAGCCCATAAGCTCCACAATACATATATTAACCTTAAAAGTAAGCTATTAAGCTACGTATCACATTTGGTTACTACCATAAGCCTCAAAAATAGTCCACAAACATACGCCATAATATAAAATAATCAAAAATCACTTCCCTAGTGATCTTGATAAAAGACGTCGCCTATAAGCCTAAAATAAGCCACGAAATGCTTAAAAATAAGCCCACAAATAAGCTATGCAAACTATTATCCAAAATAAGCTATCTAGTAACATATGTTATTCAACCATCATGACCACAACATCAAAACTACAAAACCCTCTTTTTCCTTTTTATAAACCAACGAACCAAACACACCCTTTTTATTCGTTTTGCTTCCAAAAATCGATTTTCGCAACGATCAACTTGTACAACTAACATCTATGCATCAAAATAAACCCAAAAGGACAAACAAAATTTAATTTTAAAAACCTACAAGAAAATCTTCAAACATGTGGATTTTGACACGAACCGGACAACCCAAACGTTGTTTAAATGAATACCCAAACACTCTTATCAACCCGGAATAACACTCTTTTGATCAAAGTTTGAAAACTATGGTGGTTTGTGGTGGTTGGGTGGCGGACGAAACACACACACATAAGTGTATGTTTTATTTTTTGTAAATGAAATGGATTATGATGAAATGTTGCTAGTGGAAAGCATATAAGTGTACAATTGGGACAAGGTTAGCTAAAATTAAGCCACCTTGTCTCCCTTGACTTCTTTTGACCAGCCATGGAATCAAGGGGACTCGGACCTTTCTTTTCGTGGCGGGATCACTTAAATACTCATAAAACTCAACCGTAAAATACTCCCTAAAGTTACTTAGCATTTTTATTCACTTTAATAATACTTTTCCAATAACTTAGAGTATTTATTTGCCATATTTTCACTTTTTACCCTTCAAAAACTCATTTGGACTCATTTTTTGGCATTTCTCAAAAATTCACGGGTCAACCACCCAGAATACAAATAATACAATAATAACCTCTAAAAAGGATTATTATTCACAATAAACCATAATTCACCACAATACTCATAAAATCACCATCGTCAACACGGTACAATATCTGAATAAACTGACAGGAGTCAAATAGTCAAAGGGCTATAAATGAAATATTCAGAACACAAAAAGGGCAAAGGTTACAAATCTTTAGATTCTTGAGATCATTAACCAAGCATAATCTCTTATTATCATCTTGTGATCATTTCCCATCTTGTGTACTTGTGACCTTTAGACCGACATGCTCATACTTTACTTGAAAGCTTAAATAAGACATCTTTCTTGAAATTCTTAATCTTTAACACTTCGTCACTTCATAGAAAACATGCACTATTAGAGTAGTGGAAATTTCTTTAACTTTAATACTTCGTCACTTCAAGAAAGACGTACGGTATCAAAGTAGCGGAAGTCTTGACACATGTACTTGAGCTTTCATCATGTCTTTATATTTGTCGGTCGAGTATGAGCATGTGGCTATGAATATTTGAGACTACTTGAACCAGGTACCTCTATATCCATCTTTATACATATCTGCAATAAAACAGTTAGCAATAAAGTTGGGGGACGAATATGGATTTTGTCATTCACCCGTGTTTGGTTGGAGTAACCTTCGAATCCGTGAGGATTAACTTGTGATCAGGTAGATTCAATTTAAAAAGAATCTCCTTGACAGGATTTCCATCTTACAGTATTCAATCTTTCTAACACATATGTATTAGATTCATCGTACTCAGCTTGTTCTCATTATCGGAACGTCTCAAAGCAGGCATCATGATAAATGTGAACAAGTGTGTTACTGTCTCACCGATTGAAATAAAAATTGATTTGAGAAAATCAATCAACGTGTTACTTGCTAAAGTGTTTTTGCGACACATCAAGAGTTTTAAGCATTTGAAAATTCATCCATAGTCAATTCATAGTCTGGACCGAATCAATATCTAGTGTCACAAGTTGGATCCATATAGGATCTCAAAAGCCACCTACCGCAGAGCTTGTTTGATGTTGGCTCTGGAAGGATTTTCATCGTCATTGTGAATACATAAATATCACTCTGATGTTCTGGCAAAATCATAAGGATAATGCGAAGGACTCTTGAGATATTACTAGTTTTCATAGTGTGTGAGAAACCAGTTTTTAATGGATAAGTGTCCTAGAGAGATTTATGAATGATCTCTTTATTGGCTCTAGACTCAATCGGGCACATTTGGTTTTAGTAAACGGATGCTGGAGCTGATTGCCTTCTATCAGAAATGAGTGCAATCTTTGTGAGTTTTGAATAAGAGTTTTCCGACCTTGAGTGGTTGGGGAAGGGTTGTGCATTACATCACTGGGTCCATGATGACTATCTTTAATACCAGACAACAGCTTATTGTTTCTGATAGCATATGTATTGACCCGGTTTCTGCCTAAGTTTAAGGAGGGCTTTATTCTTTTCACCCTTTATCTTAACTTATCTTTTTCATTCTTCAATCTCTTCAGTGCTTACCGAGACTTCATGACTAGTACCTTATTGGGTTTGTTCCACTACTAGCTCTATCTTAGTCGGCACTATTCACTTTATTTTCACTTTTACTCCTTTTTTATATCATACCTAAGGACGTCTACACTAACTAGTAGATTGTCCCTGGGTAGATCCCTTCGATTCTGGCTGGATCATGGGAATGAACACCTATACCTAACCACCTTATAATTCTAAATAATTAAATGCATGGTCGATCTTTTGGTATTGTTCTTAGCCTTAAAACCATTTGAAAAACACCGTTTAAGGTACTTTATGATATAAATCAAAACATTTAATACCTCAATGATTTTTAAGTTTCAAAATTGCTCCCCCTGCATATGTGCATCGATATTCAAAAATGTTTAGCACATATGCGGAAGAAGCTCACACATGAGTCTTGAAGATCACATTATACAAGTTATATATATTTAATCACATTTTCTCCCCTTATCAAAATTTTAAATCGTTTGATATTTTGGATATCAATTGATTCAAATATAATGTTTTTGGGGAGAAAAATGTTCCAATTATATGTCAAGCCAATATTAGGAACATTTTGATGCTCATCCTTAAATTCTGAGGGAATTATATGGTGTTTGAGCTTGTCTTGATAGATAATTCCTTGAGGATTGTTATATGCAGTATATGGAGTCTGGTTGGAGATGTCGGACCTGAATGTCTCTGGCTTGGCGATATTGAGCTTCTTCTGGTAGCTTTCGACTCCTAGTTGAAGATCTTCTACCCGCTTAAGAATGACCATACGTCTGGTAAACATCCGTAATGCCACATTCAAGTCGTAACTCATAAATGACATCTCTTTCTAGATTAGAGACTTTCTTCTGCACCAAGAGAAGCAGCATGTCTTCAATATCCTGCAGGTTGAGGCTTGGGAAGTCACCTTCCTTGAACTTGTATAGCTGCTGATCTTCTCTTTGAACAACAATCTCCTCCAGATAACCGTAATTATACCACTTCATAACTTTGAACTGGGTTATTGCTATGGATTCTTTTTATGGAGAACACATCATGCTTGGACACCCTGTTGCTAGGGAATCCATAGAATCGTTGTCGTTTAGGACCATAGTGTGTGATTCCCCAGAAAGCATATCTGTCATATGCTACCTTTAGTGGACTTCATAACGTCAAAACCATGTCTTCAATGCCTTGAATATTATTGATAACATCAAATATTTAATACTTTTTAGTGGAAAAATACCCCCTATATTACCTGTAAATGTTTTACTAATACTCGAAAACGAGATATTTTCTATCATTTTATAGTTTTCAGGTAAAATGCAAGAAAATGACAAGAAATAAGGGAAAAAGGGCTTAAAGTGCAATTATTTGAAGATTGTTATGGCGTAACACCAAAAATAGTTACACCGTAACATAAATAAAGCAAGTACAAAGATCAAGGACAACTTTTTTGGCGTAACACCATATCTAGTTAAGCCGTAAACATGTATTTGGAAGGAAATCTTACCAAAGATAGAGTTACGGCGTAACACACCTTATGGTTACACCATAACCATGAAGTTCCACATATATGGAATAAAGATCACAAACTTATGGAAATTATTTGAAGGTTACGGCGTAACACCATATATGGTTACGCCGTAACAATTGCTTAATTATGGAATGCCGTATATGAATGTTATGGCATAACACCTTTATCAGTTGCGCCGTAACAGTTTCGATACCTATAAATAGAGGCCTCATTCAGCTATTCCGACATCACTTCCTCTACAGCTAATTGGAGAGGCGACAAAGGCTTCTAGCCTTCAAAGAATTCCACCTAGAGTCCAAGGGAGATCACACTTTACTTACTTTTTGTATTTAATCGTTCAAATATGAATACTGTAAGATATGAGCTTTCAATCTATGATTATTTCTATTTCTTTTCGTGTTTACGTTACCATGAGTGGCTAAGCACTTAAAGTACTGGACTAGTTATGTAGTTACTATTGTAAGGATGTTTGTTTCTAGTTAGATTATGGTTTCGTTAGATATTCCTTGACTATTGTGTAACCCTGGGTTTTGGTAGTACGAGTGGTTTGGATCTTGCTTGACCTATTATTAGATTATCATGTCAATATGGAATCAACTAGGTACTAGGGATGAGTTATTACTCTGTCCCTAGTGTAGGAACTAACCGGTCTCCGCACTTATCACTCAATATACTTAAAAAGCACAGGAACACTATCAGAGGGGGTTAATAATCTGTATAGGTTATTAGATAAGTTTTAGGAATAGTTGAGATTAATCATTACAACCTAGATAACCTATCTCATATACGATTTGGACTGATTTGGAATCGCAAGGAGTATATGATAAACTAAATATACTTATTCAAGTCTATCGACCTTAGAAACCACTAATGAAAGCATAGATTAACATTGCTTAGGAAAATGTTTTCATAACAGTAGTTATGAAGTAACTAGGTTATCATGTTTTCTCTTCTGATATCTCCAACTCTTTTAATTTCCAGTAATTTATATTATTGTTATTTTAAATTCTTTTCAAATCAACTTAAAAAGCATTTTTAAACGTGACATTTTAAATTAAAACTAATTACAACTTAGCTCTTGGGACGACCTCGGATTTACCATTCTATACTACCCATGATCGGGTTCTCTGCCCGTTAGTGCGCGGTCAGGTAAATCAAGTTTTATAAATTTAAAACTTGATAAATAAATATTTAAAAGAAAATACGCATCAAGTTTTTGGCGCCGCTGTCGGGGAGCTAATGCTTTTTGAACAAGGACGGTTACTCCGTTTGCTAATCCAGAAATACAAATTTAGGCAAGAAGAGAGGTTTCACCCGCACCCATTCACAACATCTATTCTTTCTATGAATCTGAGTTATCCGAGTCAGATACAGAAAATGTTGATATTGAAACCCTCACATTAGAACAATACCTAGCTCTCGACCTAAACAACACTAGGAGAAGATTCACCTATCCCAATAACTCAATGTTTGAAGTTAAGGGATATATTCTAAGGGAATTACGTAAGATTTCCTTCTCGGGTGGTCCAACCGATAGTGCTATCGAACACATCGGTAATGTGCTTGAGATTGCTAGCATATTTAATGCTCATGAGTCTACCCTTACACATTAGTAATGTGGAAGGAATCACTAAGAGATGGTTTGAAAGAACATCGACCGAATGTACGAAAAGCTGGAGTGATCTCAATTGAGTGAAATTCGAAATTTTATGCAAGAAGAAGGAAAATCCCTTTTCGAAACTTGGAAAAGATATAATGACCTACTTTTCAAGTGTCCCTTTCACGATCTCAATGATCACCAAAAGGTAAACACCTTCTACAATGGATTAAATAGCCAAACTCGATGAGCTGTCAGCTCAAACGGTCTTATTTCTAGGTTAACGGCTTCATATGCATTGAAGTCAATCCAAAAATTAGTTGAACATTCGTATAAATGGCATTGCGAAGAAAACCACATGACTACCCTTGACCCATTGATAACATCAAATATTTAATACTTTTTAGTGGCAAAATACCTACTATATTACCTGTAAATGTTTCACTAATACTTGAAAACGAGATACTTTCTATCATTTTTGTAGTTTTCAGGTGAAATTCAGGAAAGTGACAAGAAACAAGGGAAAAAGGGCTTAAAGTGTAATTATTTAAAGAATGTTACGGCGTAACACCAAATATGTTTACACCGTAACATATATTAAGCAAGTACAAAGATCAAGGAAAACTTTACAACGTAACACCATATCTAGTTACGTCGTAAACACATATTTGGAAGGAAATATTACCAAAGATAGAGTTACACGTAACACCCCTTTATGGTTACGCCGTAACCATGGAGATCCACAAATATGGAATGAAGATCACGTACATATGGAAATTATTTGAAGGTTATGGCGTAACACCATATCTGGTTACGCCGCAAAAATTGCTTAATTATGGAATGCCGTTTAAGAAGGTTACGGCGTAACACTTTTATTAGTTACGTCATAACAGGTTTGATATTTATAAATAGGGGCATCACTCAAGCTATTCCGACATCACTTCCTCCACAGAGAATTGGAGAGGCGACAAAGGCTTCCAACCTTCGAAGAATTCCATCTGGAGTCTAAGGGAGATCACACTTTATTTACTTTTTGTATTTAATCGTTCAAATACGAATACTGTAAGAATTATGAGCTTTCAATCTATGATTACTTCTATTTCTTGCTGTGTTTCCATTACCATAAGCGGCTAAGAACTTAAAGTCTTGGCCTAGTTATGTAGTTACTATTGTTATGATGTTTGTTTCCTGTTAGATTATGGTTTTGTTAGATATTCCTTGACTATCGTGTAACCCTGGGTTTTGGTATTACGAGTGGTTTGAACCTTGCTTGCCCTATTATTAGATTATCATGTAAATATGGGATCCATCGGGTACTAAGAAGGATCTCTGACTTCGTCCTTAGTGTAGGAACTGACTGGTCTTCGTACTTATCACTCAATATACTTAAAAGGCATAAGAATTCTTTCAGAGGGGGCTAATAATCTGTATAGGTTATTAGATAAGTATTGTAAATAGTTGGGATTAATCACTGTAACTTGGATATTCTACCTCCTATGCGATTTGGACTGAGTCAAAATCGTAGGAAGTATAGGATAGACTAAATATACCTATTCAAATCTATCGACCTTAGAAACCACTAATGAAACCATAGTTTGACATTGCATAGGAAAACATTTTCATAACAGTAGTAATAAAGTAGCTAGGTTAGCACATTTTCTCTCCTGATATCTCCAACTCTTTTAATTTTCAGTAATTTATTTTATTGTTATTTTAAATTCATTTCAAATCAATTAAACCAGGCATAGTGAACCCCAAGATTGGCGATGACGTCGAATTTGAGATAAATGCAAACTTTATGAGGGAATTAAGACGCAAACTTTTCGCCGGCGTTGGTATTAGAACATGTGCGTATGGCATTAGAGATTATGGATCTCTTCTACTTCCCTGGCGTTACTCACGATGCAATTATTCTTAGGGTATTTCCAATTACACTTAAGCGACGAGCCTTGAGATGGAAAAATAGGCTTCCAACAGGGACAATCACTAAATGGGATCTCCTTAAAAAGAATTTATTTGGAGATATTGTTACCCTTTCATAATTGCCAAGAAATTAGATGAAATCCGCAATTTCAAGCAAGAGAGGGACGAGACATTGTATCATGCTTGGGAAAGATACTATGATCTTCTTTACCAATGTCCGCTGCATGATCTACATTGGATTAAACATCTTCACCCATAAAATTCTTGACTCTAACGGGTTCATTACTCTGATGACACCAACACAAGCCCTAGAATCAATACAAGTCATGGCAGACCATTCGCATGACTGGTATGATTAAACAACCACTAGGGAAAGAATCAACGATGTCCTGGACAACATTGATGCCATTTACAAAAGTTTCAAAGGGGAACATCTAACCAAGGAGTACCCTCTCAAAAAAGAGGATGAGGCAATCAACGATAGTAGATATATGGAATCCTTAGAAGAAACCATCATCAAATTTTGCTAAGACACAATTAAAAAATAGATCGTGGATGATGAAAGGATGAGGAAGATCCTTGAAAATACGAAATCGAACATAAGGGGACTTAAAACTACAACAAAGAACCTACAGGAAAAAGCTTACCAATTAACCCATAAAGTCCTCACTAATATAGGAGAGAAAGTCAAGGCAATAATGACAATGGGTAAGGAAAACATGAAGGAGCCAGTTCCTCGTGACTTATAACCTACGCCGTTTCTAGGACATTTGAAGGAACAAATGGGTAGCCCTTACAAAACTCGCGAAACCATTCGCATGATGGGAAATCCTGAGTAAATTCATAATGCGAAACCTTAGGAAGATGAAGGGGACATGGATGTCGATTGGGACATTACAAGCAAGGATGTAGAAAGGCTGAGGCAATTTTGAACACCTTCCATACACACTTTACCCAACCTTGAACCAGTAATGCAACCATATATACCACTAGGACCAGTCCATGATAAGGATAAAATCATAAGGGAAAAGGAACAGGATTATGATATTCCTCTAAATGATAGCGTAATGCAACCTTTGACCTCTCAGGCGGTTCACATTACACCGTCCGACAACGATTATGTAGCACTGGCTACAAAACCTATGTCTAACAAGCAATTAAACACACTCGAGGAGGAATTTTCTAATATTACAAAGGTTTCCGAAAAGGAATATGATAACCCTGTTATAAAGACATATGACTGTAAGACCTTCATTTGGAAATTACTACACAAAGTGAGCCAATCATCAAGGGAAATGAAATCTCAACAGCAGTATGGTTCTAATTTGTCATTCCCTTACCTAGTAGCAAATCATGGTGTTCATTGCTACTCCCACTCGTACTTATTCCCAAGTGAGGGAAGGAACACCTTATTACTTGGCAAATAAGGGTGGAGTCAAGCTCGTGACTCAAATAAAAACAAGCGCTTTATGGGAGGCACCCCATGACTATCTTTCATTCTGTTATGGCGTAACAACTAAAGTTTATGCCGTAACCATTTCAGTTACGACGTAATGCATTTCATGGTTACGCCGTAACACTTTAAATACTTAAAGATTTTATACCCACATGATTACGGCGTAACCACCTTCTGAAAACCTCAAAATTAAAGTTTTTAACATGTTTAAACCTTGTACATCTAAATGAACTTTGTGGGTATGTTCTCTGGAAACCCTCATGAGACTAAACTCGTCTACATGGGCCACCAAGTGGTTTAAAAGGCTTGTTACATATGCTAAATGCAATCGTAATTCCTAAGAAAGTGAGTTAGGATTGTATTTCCTATACACTTAATAATTCTTGTAGAATGATTTTATGCTTTAGTTTGTTTTTGTGATCACAATGGATAAAGAGCTTGCGGGAAGACAGAGATAATCTAAAAGATTTTCACCAAATTTCAAATCTTGAAGTAATGCTCAGGGAGTTTCTTGTCCTAATTTTACTCTTTCCTTTTTATTTCATTTCTTTAATGTACAATAGGGACATTGTACAAATCAAGTGAGGGGATGGGAGTAGAATTAATAGTTGACGAATTTTTTGCCTTTGATTTTCTAATTTTCTTTGAAAATTTATGCCAATTTTAAATTTTTTGACAAATTTTTCTTAAATAACTAGAATTAATCTTTGTCGAACGCACATTACTCTTTATTATTACTTGGTGAGATTAAGCCTAATATTCCGTTTCCATCATATTATTCCAAAATCCACCAAAATATTGAGTGTGCCAGTTGTATTGTAGACTTTAGAACTTGGCCTGTACATCATTTCAAGACCTAATTGATTAGCAGGAATAGATAGTTTAAGAAGGCAACACTTAGGAAATCACCCAAATAGCCTATATGTGTGCGTTTATCAACTTGTTACACTGACTTATCGACCTCCCGTGATAAACCATTTTGTTGCACTCATTATTAGTGCAAGATACCCCTAGATAACCCTTGTTAAAGCAATCTATGTTTTCACCCAATGTCATATGTATCGTTACACCATTTCGCCTTAACCTACCCTGTAGTCTATAGTTATCTTTGTATTGAAATTTTTGGTTACTTAAGTCCATGGTTCGGGGGAATAGGAATGAAAATTTATGCATTCGTGGAAGACCAATCAGTTATGATCTACAAAAAACCCCCCCTTATATCATCACTTTCGACATTGTTCATCTCAAGTAGGGGGGATGTGCGTATAATATCAAATGTTGCAGGTGTAATAATTTAAAGATATAAACTCCTGTAGCATTTGCATGCTTTAATGAATGAAGAAAAAAGGGTGCAACTCGCAAATTAAGTAATTATGAAGAATGGAGCTAGTAGCCCATTATTGCACCAAGACATCCCAATATTTATGAAGAATGGAGCTAGTAGCCCATTATTGAAGTTTAGATTTTTAGACTTAGACTCTTGGACCTATGGATGGATAGTAGCTAGTTAAGACAACCTTAATTACTTTAGACTATTTGTTTTGTGTTTTTATAATAACAACCATTAAAGGTGTATCCCATATCTATCATAACCCTTTATCACCATTTAAAACCATATAACCCTTGTTGCCTTCAAGAAGTATTTAAACCCTAATTCTAACTAGTGTAGATTTGTGTACTTTCCAAGCTATGATATAATACATGCTATGACTATGCAATTGAGCGATCACCCCGAAAATGAAACACTTAGATTAGTGGAGAGTTGAGTGACTTTTTATCCCCTTTTCGTGAGGTGTTCGGCTTTGATGTTTTCTAGCATAAGTGTTTTATAGATTCATTTCTTGAAATTATTTTTGAGAAATCTTTTTATGAAATGTTTAAACAAGTTCTACTTGAGGGCAAGCAGAAGTCAAGTGGGGGGATATTTGATAACATCAAATATTTAATACTTTTTAGTGGCAAAATACCTCCTATATTACCTGCAAATGTTTCACTAATACTCGAAAACAAGATATTTTCTATCATTTTGTAGTTTTTAGGTGAAATGTAGAAAAGTGACAAGAAACAAGGGAAAAAGGGCTTAAAGTGTAATTATCTGAAGAATGTTACGGTGTAACACCAAATATGGTTACACCGTAACATATATTAAGCAAGTACGAAGATCAAGGACAACTTTACGGTGTAACACTATATCTAGTTACGCCGTAAACATGTATTTGTAAGGAAATCTTACCAAAGATAAAGTTACGACGTAACACCCCTTATGGTTACGCCGTAACCATGAAGATCCACAAATATGGAATGAAAATCACGTACATATGGAAATTATTTGAAGGTTACGGCGTAACACCATATCTGGTTACGCCGCAACAATTGCTTAATTATGGAATGTCGTGTAAGAAGGTTACGGCGTAACACTTTTATTAGTTACGCCATAACAGTTTTGATACTTATAAATAGAGGCCTGAATTTGATAAAAATAGTCTATATATAATAAAATATATAACTAAATATCTCAAATAGTAATAGTATAGAGAGTATCCCATTTGATAAAAAATTGCTTGAGGACAAACAATATTTTATCTCCCGGATGTCGTATCCCGAAGAAGTGTGAATTGAAAACCTTGTTTTGGTTCGTGATCGCGTGCTTAAATATTCAATATTTTTGATTTTAGATTCTAAACCTAATAACACAAAGGGAAATCATATATATGCACGCTAAACTAGAAATTAAAACAATTTAGAAACCCAACGACATTTAAATCAAATTAAAAACTAATGAATAACTAAATTAAACTAACTAATTAACTAAAAATGACAAATTAAAATTCTAAAAACTCAAATTGCAAATTTCTTAAACTAAAATGCTTAAACTAATTTTTAATAAAAGAAAAATATTTTTTTTTACTTTTTAAACTAATTAAAACTATTTTAAAATGAGGTTTACAAAGAAAAATCAATTAAGCTGATAAAAATTAATTAAGCTGAATAAGCTAAATCTTTAAGATAAAAATGAGGTTTACAAAGAAAAATTGCTTAAAAAGCTTAAACAGATAAGCTGATAAAAATCAATTAAGCTGAATAAGCTAAATCTGAAAATGCAAATATGAATTAAATGATGCAAAGACTAAATGAAAAAGACCCAAGGGCGCAGTGGATGAGGTGTGTGTGTTTTGTGAGGGAGGTCACAGGTTCGAGTCCTGTGACCTACCTTTTTGGTAAAAACATTTTTTTTCTTTTGAAAAAGCTATAAAATAAGTAAAAAATAAGCTAACTTTAACAAAAAGAATTATTGCCAGATCTTACTAATAAGTTAGAAAAATGCTGAAAAAGGTAACAATTTGCTTAATTAAGTCTCATGAACACTTGGCTAAATTGTTTAGGCTTTTTTGGTTTAATAAGCACTTAGAAAACAAATAAGCTAAAAACAAATAATGACCTAAACCTAATAAGCACTAATGACTGAAAATAAGCAAATAAATTAACTTGAAAAGCACTAAAAAGCTATTAAGACAGCAGACACAAAAACCACTTTTAAAGGACTTTTCACCAATTTTAAGCTAAAATGTAGGATTAATAAGCAATAAGAAGAAGCTAAAAAGCAAAAACAGATTAAGAATTGGACTCAAATGACTCAAATAAGCTGAAATTAAGCAATTTACCTAAGGAAAAAAAGCTAGAAAGACAGCTGAAGTTGACAGTTTATTCTACTATATTTTTGGTTTTTTGAAAATAAAGACACAGTTTATAGCTAAAATTTAAAGCCTAAAAGCTTAAAACGGGCTTAAAAATAAGACCAAAAAGCAAAATTAAACTGGAATTAAGCTAAATGAAACATAAGACAAGCTAAAAATTCAAATTAAAACAGACTGCATATATGACATTTGATTTTGACTTTTTGAGCTAAATGGATTTTTGCAACTAATGTTTAAGACTCTAAAATGACTTTTGACAAACTAAAACTCAAAACAGATTAAGACCAATCTATAATAAACTAACTCTAACAAAATTTATCCTAAATTAACCTATAATTTTACCTCAAATGATCTGCATAACTAGATTCCTAAGAACATTTTATGAACTTGACTATTTTTGGACTAGAATGCTTAATTGACTTTTCCAAAAAAAACAACTCAAAACAGGTTTGCATTGATCCATATGGAACTCATTTTTATCACTAAAACCATACCTCAAACAAATTTCAAGGAATTCAACTAATAAGCTAATATAGAAACCTTAAAACTAGCAGATTTGGATATATGATAAAACAACTACAAAACTTATCAAAACTGACTTCTAGCTTAAGAAAACTAGTATTAAGACCTTATTTGAGCTTATGAAAGCTTAGTTGAGAACCAAAGACAGATTACACCTCATTTGACCCTTTTTAAGTCCTTAACCCAAACACCCCTTTAAATTTAGAAAAGCCACTTTTAAACTAAATCAGACCTAATTAAGCTTTGATTTGTTAAAACAGATTAAGTACTAGGTATATTAAAGACAAACAAGCAGAAACTAAGGAAAGAAAAGCACATAACAATAAGCTACTCTAATAAGCAGTTTTTACTCCTAAATGACATATTTAACTAAAACACATACTAACTAATTATAATGATTTAAACTAGAACTTTAAGACATATTAAGCTAAAATGAAACAAATTAAGCACAAATAAGCAACAAAAAGCACTAATAAGCAGATTAAGCAATGTAATAAGCTAAAATAGATTTGAAGCTATAAGAGAGAAATGAATCATGTACCTTGATCCCAGCTAAACAGGGATCTAAAATCGCTCTTAAGAGCTTAAATCTACAAGTTGCTTAAGAAATAAGCCCTGAATAAGCCCTTTCAGGTCTGGCTTATCTTCCAAATGGCTTATTCAAGTATTTAAGGTAATTTGAGTGATGAGCTTATTTAGTTAAGCTTTAAACAAGCTTAACTAAATAAGTGATAGCTTATTAGATGAAGTGAGCTTATTAAGCTTATTAAGTAGTATATAAACACATTTTAAGCAAATTTGTATAAAAGAAACACTAGAATTTAAATGAAACTGGATTTTTATAAATAACAAAAGGGATTACAAGCTTTAAAATAGAAAATTACATTGAAAATGAGACAATAAGCTAAAAACTACACTAATAAGCTACTAAAAATACTATAAGCTAGATGCCAATCTATGTGTGCTTTCTCCTCTATTTATAGCAGGAAGGGGAAGGTTATACGAGGAGGGGAGGAGCTTCCTTGAGCTTCATCCTTGGCCCTTGATCACTAACAAACCCTCAATCCACCGTTAGATCACTTCCACATAATTTGCTCCAATCATATCTCTCGGGATTGCCAGCGTGGACTTGGGTGTGTCAGATGTGTCAGGCTATACTTCTAGAAGGGATGGGACAAGTAGGATTATGTGAAATACTTTAACCCGTACAATGTTTCTGTGTAAATAAAGTGGGAGGAAAGGGATGAGTGAATAGTAAAATTAACCATGTGTTTTTATAATGTTGACTTGGACCCAGGATTTGGTTTTGGGCTTTTTATAATAACTTGGGCCAGGAATTATGAAATGGATTGGATTTAGAAATTGTATTAGGATTTTAGGCTTATAATTGATAAAGATCAAATATTAATAGGCTAACCTGGCCCACGAAATGGATACGGGTTGGCCCATTAAAAATGAGTACGCCTTTGGCATCGATTTGCTCACGCTCTTCCAATCCCGTGCTCGGTTTTGTCTAATTTAGCTTCATTTTTGTTCATTTTTTATATATCCATTACCTGCACAATACAAATCATAAAATATACATATACAATGCATTTTTAATGTATTTTTGGTCATTTAAGCTCGTTTTTATAAAGAAAAGAGATATGTGATCACACACATATGAGGCCTCATTCAAGCTATTCCGACATCATTTCCTCTGCAGCCAATTGGAGAGGTGACAAAAGCTTCCAACCTTCAAAGAATTCCACCTGGAGTCCAAGGGACATCACACTATATTTAATTTTTGTATTTAATCATTCAAATATGAATACTATAAGAATTATGAGCTTTCAATCTATGATTACTTCTATTTCTTGATGTGTTTCCGTTACCATGAACGGCTAAGCACTTAAAGTGTTGGCCTAGTTATGTAGTTACTATTGTTATGATGTTTGTTTCCTATTAGATTA
>BQNB010134543.1:0-18298 GCA_026074375.1 Tanacetum coccineum | reverse complement strand
ATACTTGAACTTTTATGTTTTGTAGATGGCACTACATGTTCAAAACATAAACCATTCGGCTTTCAGGTCGATTTTGAAAGAGAAAAACTTTCTAGAAATAATTTCAATGACTAGGGATGGCACCCGTGGGTAATGGGTATGGGTTCATCAAACCCATCACCCGAACTCGTGATTTTTTCTCACCTGCCACCCACCCATCACCCACCAATAGGTACAACTTTTTACCCATCCCCATGCCCGTGGGTACCCATTGCCCGTGGGTAAACATATGGGTTTGTGAAATAGAATAAAATCATAAAACCATGATATGTAAACTAACTATGAAACTAGGTAATAAAACATCGTATCAATCTTCTAAATACCAAGTTCACAAAATACTTAATGACATGTATGAAACTAGAAAAATTAATCATCATTACAACAAATCACATACATGTACTGAGATATGTCATGTATATATCTTTGAAAGTTTGATCTTTCTTATTCATCTTTTGGTCTTGTAACTCAAAGAAACTATGAGTTTACTCTGTAGTCCAGAGACTTTGATAGCTATTAAATATATACAAACAACCTCACAAATATTTAAGTAGTATAATAAATTTTATATTAACACAAATGGGTTTAGGGGTACACCCGTGGGTATTTAGGCGGGTACACTCGTGGGTTTCTTAAATGGGTACACCCATGATGGGTATGCATTACCCGTCAGCTACCCGCCACCTAACGATGGGTATAAATTTTCACCCACAACCCGCCCGCGGGTGAAAAATAACAAGATTACCCGCTTATTTACGTGTGGATACCCATGGGTTATGGGTTTTTTCTCGCCCGTTGCCATCCCTAACAGCCACAATTCTGTTGGAAACAAATACAGATAATCTCACAAATTGAAGGTTACATTTATTTAAGCTTGCATCTAAAATAAACCAAAGAAGTAATTACACGTTTCGTCCTTGTGGTTATACCCAAATTATAGGTAATACTTATGAAGAATGGAGCCCAGTAAACCCATTAATTGAAGATCAGATTTTTAGACTTAAACTCTTGGACCCATGGATAGACAGTGGCTAGTTATGACAACCTTAAAGTACTTTAGACTATTTGTTTTGTGTTTTTATTAACAACCATTAAATGTGTATCCCATGTCTATCCCAACCTCTTTATCACCATTTAAGACCATATTACCCTTGTTGACTTTGAGAATTATTTAGACCATAATTCTAACTGGTACAGATTTGTGTACTTTCCAAGCTTATGATGGAATACATGCTATGACTGTGCAATTTAGCGATCACCCTGAAAATGAAACACTTAGACTAGTGGAGAGTTGAGTGACTTTTTATCTCCTTTTCGTGAGGTGTTCAGATTTGATGTTTTCTAGCATAAGTGTTTTATAGATTCATTTCTTGAAGTTTTCTTGAGAGATCTTTTATGATGTTCTAACAGGTTCTACTTGAGGGCAAGCAGAAGTCAATGGGGGATATTTGATAACATCCAAATATTTAATACTTTTTAGTGGCAAAATACCTCCTATATTACCTGCAAATGTTTCACTAATACTCGAAAACGAGATATTTTCTATCATTTTGTAGTTTTCAGGTGAAATGCAGGAAAGTGACAAGAAACGAGGGAAAAAGGACTCAAAGTGTAAATATTTGAAGAATGTTACGGCGCAACGCCAAATATGGTTATGCCGTAACATATATTAAGCAAGTACGAAGATCAGGGACAACCTTACGACGTAACACCATATCTAGTTACGCCGTAAACATGAATTTGGAAGGAAATCTTACCATAGATAGAGTTACGGCGTAACACCCTACATGGGTACGCCATAACCATGAAGATCCACAAATATGGAAGGAAGATCACGTACTTATGGACATTATTTGAAGGTTACGACGTAACACCATATCTGGTTACGCCGTCACAACTGCTTAAATATGAAATGCCGTGTAAGAAGGTTCCGGCGTAACACCTATTATTATTTCGCGTACAGTTTGATACCTATAATAGAGGCCTTATTCAAGCTATTCCGACATCACTTCCTCCACAGCCAATTGGAGAGGCGACTTAGGCTTCCAACCTTCAAAGAATTCCACCTGGAGAAAAACTTAAGGGAGATTACATTTTACTTACTTTTTGTATTTAATCTTTCAAATACGAATACTATAAGAATTATGAGCATTCAATCTATGATTACTTTTATTTCTTGCTGTGTTTCCATTACCATGAGCGGCTAAGCACTTAATGTGCTGGCCTAGTTATGATTAGATTACTTTTGTTTATGCTGTTTCTGTTAGATTATGGTTCTCATTCTAAATTCCTTGACTATGTGTAAACCAATGGGTTTCGGTCGTACGGGTGGTTTGGACCTTGCTTGCCCTATTATTAGATTATTTAGTCAATATGGGATTCATCGGGTACTAGGGAGGATCTATGACTCTGACCTCTAGTGTCGAAACTAACCGGTCACCGCACTTATCACTCAATCTACTTAAAAAGCACAGAAACTCTTTCAGAGGGGCTTAATAATCTTTATAGGTTATTAGATATGTTTTGGGAATAGTTGGGATGTAATACTGGCAACCTGGACATCCCTACCTCCTATACGATTTTGGACTGAGTCAGAATCGAGAAGTATAGGATAACTATATATGCTATATCAGTCTATGAACCTTGCACAGGAAAACATTTTCTTAACAGTAGTATGAAGTTAACTAGGTTAGCATGTTTTCTCTCAGATATCTTCAAACCTTTTTATTTTCGTATTTAATTTTTATTGTATTTTGAATTCATTTAAATCAAATCAAAAAACCGATTTTATAAACGTGACATTTAATTAAAACTAATAACAACTTCGCTCTTGGGACGACCTCGGCTTACATTAACCTACACTACTCACGACCGGGTTCTCTGCTGTTCGTGCGTTTGTAGTGAACGTGTTTTATAACTTAAAGTTGGTAAAAATATATTTTAAATAAAATACGCATCAGAATTTGTTTGCAATTTTTCCTACATTTCCTGTAACAAACGGTTAATGGCTAAGCCCTGTTACTTCCTAACTCCCTCCCGTCTGAAATTTTACGACAATGGTTACCGGTTATTGATGCTGAACACTAACAAGAAGAACGATTTGCTACCTGTTCGAGAAAACTTAGGAATTCATTTCTTGCAAATAGCAAAGTGCGCAGGACTTTGTATGGATTTATCATTTTTGAACTAGCATGGAAATATGCGTGTGGTATCAATTATATAAATGACTTTAGGCATTTCGGTTTCAACTAATTCGTGTATATACTTTGTGTTTTATTACATGTTCTTACTTAACGAAATGTTCTTATTTACTGAGCAGGCCGATAGTTCAGTTGCTATAGAAGATGTGAATTTGATAGTATAGTTGAAGCTGCTAAAGGCATAGCCGCATGGTTTCCTGGGTCACTACATGAGCGTTTTCTCTTGGAAGAGCAGCTAGAATCTACGATAGGTATAAATTTACACAAATAATTGTTCATTTTATATGAATAATATGAGTATAATCTTTGTAGCATGTAGTCAATTCCCAGGTTTGTAGTAACTAATGCTAATGTGTAATGAGAATTAGTATATTTTTTGATACTACTGTTAATTCCTAGTTATCGTTTAAATTCACAGCTAATTAAGAAATTGTTAGCGTTTGTTTGTAGCAATGATTATCGGTGTATTCAATTATTTCTATTGGATTTGATAAAATGTGTATATTGTATATGACAGTTACGAAATGAAATGATGATGTTTAGTGTCGTTAGCAGCTTTCAATGTTTAACTTAGGAGTTGCACCTGAATAAAATAAAAATAGTAATTATCTCATATCGCTATAAAGTTGCATCTAAATAAAATAAAAACAGTAATTATCTCTTATGTGCATTTGTAGGGGCCACCTAGACAAGCACTGTAGATTTCGAGGTGGCTTTGAAAGAAGCTGATTCGGTTTGAAGTCTTTACACTCTCATTTTTTGGAAATCAAGTTGTGTTACTATCGACGTGCTTGTTTTAGCATTCTCAGATTTGAAGTTTATTTTCTTCAAGACTTAAAGTTTAGCGGACAATATTGTAAGCCATAACGACATAGACATACAAAACGCGCCGTAGTGAAGCGCGAGTATCAAAAACTTGTTTACAAAACAATGCTAGATTATCCATGTTGTATATATATAAGGATACATATATGGAAATTAATTATTTTAGTTGTCGTTGTATATGTTATCAATTTTTCTTATAACCTGGGTATCCGACTTGACATTACAAACTGACTATTCCCAGGGCCAACTATCCTTTTGGATAGCCCAGAGTTTTATACATTGCATCACTATCAGGTAATCAATTATTTTGAATGACAACATAGATCTGACCTTGCTAAAAATTCAAGAAAAACCCAAAGTGAATATGATTCTTACTTATATAAACTAACCCACGAGATCACAGATCTGATGTTGTTTCTTATGACCAAAAGATATTAGAAAAAATAACCACTATTTGATATATATCTTCTTTGATTTCACCACTAAAGAATATTAAAGCTTTTAGCAAATGATGAAACCTTGAGAAAAGTGACATAGGAGTGAATAACTTGGCATTAAGAGATGCAACTAAAAACTCTAAATGTGATAGCCGGCAACAAGGAAGGGTGGTTGTGGTTGATGGAGTCGGAGGGACGAGGACAGTTGCTGATGGTATGGAAAAGATTGAAGGAGTCACTCTTGAAGAATCTAGAAGAAAGGAAGAATAAAAAGGAAGAAGGGTATAAGATGATCTTTACTTGCTATCTAGATAGGGAGGACCTGGGTGGGGATTTTAGACCTATGCATATTTAGGATATTACTTTGGAATAAGCAAAAAAGAAACAAAAATAATTCCTAAGTGGGAAAGAAAACATTACCAAATAGGACATTAAGCAAAAAGTAAACACCCCCTTAGTGGGTATAAGTAAGTAAGTTTGGCGAGCCATCAGATTCTCCGTTATAAGATATGCATGTATGTCGAATATTATATATATATTATATATATTATATATATATATATTATCTATTTTATTATATATATATATATTTATACCTATGCAAAATATGCATTTTCATATAATTATATTTTCTTATACGCGGACCATTATTATTATAGGTTGCGGTTGAGATCATTGTTGTTATTCTTCTTCCTTTGTTGACTTTCTCGATTGATACTTCTATTTTCGGTGATCACATTCCCCTTTTTACATGTCTTAAATATTTTGGGGTGGAAAGCATGATGTGTCGTTTGTTATGCAATTACTTTTAAGTAATTAATCTTTTGAGCACATTTGAACTTGAACTTGTTTTGAACGTATGAAACTTGATTTGAACTTGTTGAACTTTGGAAACGTGTTGAACTTTCAAATTTGAACTTGATATGTATGTTGTTTGATGCTTGGAACCCGCTACTACTTTTAACTCATCATCCCCCTCATCGGGATTGAGATGTTAGTACTTATGGATAGCGCTATTTGGAGATTAGCCCCTCCTCACTCCTCGCACAAGGGTGCATAGTACTAAGTGTTTGTGCCACACTATACAACTGGAACTTGATTGGATGTTTGGAACGGTTAGGCTGAATACGTTTAAGTAGTGCCTCGCATAAACACTATAGCATACATATACATTGATTTGTGTTACGTTACTTTGGGTAACGGGAACTGTTTTGAAAACTTGATTTGTTTTGGACTCTCAACTTGTTTGGAAATTGATTTCGGTTTGGACAACTATTTTTGATAACTTGCCATTGAGTTGGCAAACTATTATAGGACATCTACTCTTTTCTAAAACTATATTTTTTGTACATAATTCCTATGAGACTCACCATATTTCGATGAATTGATCGTTTTTATCATGCTTTTCAGGTGACATTCATAAAGTGAAAACTTAGTACATTGCATTTGGACATGTTCAAGATGTCTATTTTCTTTTAAGTTATTTCCATTTGTACTTTTTAAACTTGTACTGGGAAATGTTGTAATTCATATAATTTTCTTTTATCTTAATTCCCTGTATGGTGTTTTTTCTATCATCTTATGTGCTGTTTATTAATATGTTACACCTCGCGTTTCCGCCTTGGTGGGGTGTGATCAGATTGCGCGATCAGAGCTAAGGTTATAGAGAATGCCGGTTTTTCAAAAAAATAAAAAATCCAAACTATAACCAAAATGATTTTCTTTTTAAAAAAACACCGAACATGAAACGAGTCGACTAGTTCGAGTGGTTGCATCATTAGACCTAAATTAGACATAATTTGATCAACTATGTCTAATTCAGGGAGTATCATGCAACACTGGGTATAGTCATTATTTTAAACAAGTTTAAAAACCGACTTTCCACTTTAGTCACTGAAAAGCATACTAGGAATTATGTGCATCGTACATCATTTACTTTTAGATGTCCACTATTTGATTTTAGTACATCATGCTTATTTTGATTGATCCATTTATGTTCTGAGTTTGCTTTCACGTCGGTTACTGTCGTTATAATTGTCGCACTCTCCTTAAGCACGTTATTATTGTGAACACCATTATAGTCACAGTATGTCCCGTTGATCGTCTTCGCACGCCAATGATTTCGCGAGTGAGTCGCGACGCACACTTAACTACTTTTCGTATCCTTACCCTGCATAACACCTTGAGAAGGACTCGTTGATAGAAATTACGTCGACCTATATTTTGGTCACGTCTCTGTCTTTATTTCGTCTACCTATTAAGCCAACCGTTTTGGCTGCAAAAACAAGAATTCTTTGCTTGTTCGCAAACTCCGTGTTCAGTGATTTAAGATTTTATTTCTAAGCGACCCCAAAGTTGAGTTAATTTCTCAAAAACATTAGGCCTTTTACCAACTTCTACCTTGATTTCATGACAATTCTTGTTTGATGAGTTGTGAAATTATGCTTCAAGTTGCTACATGGCTTAAGACCTTTGAAGAATTCACTCGAGGATGGGTGAGGCTTGGATGTTTTGATGTGGATACTCAAACGACGTGGATGCAACACGACTATAGAGAGACTAAGGTGGAAAAGAAGATGAATTGCGCGGTGTTTTTTTCCTTACCCTACCATGGGTATTGCAAATGACTATTTCTCATCCACTATGTGGGTTGACATCGTTTTTAATCATGGAAACCTGTTACTTAAACGTTTCGTTCTTGAAGACGTTCGATGAGACGTATTACGTCATTAGTTGTCTTAGGAGCAACTCGCCTTAGATTGTTACGACACTAGTTGTTTGGTTGTATGACCATCGCATAGGAGACCCCCTTTTGAGATAAAAGGATTGATACGAGAACGAGAACCTTATACATTATACTGGTTAATTGTGTAACCATTATAACAAGATTCGTCCTGGCGTTCGTGTTTCGGAGATGTACTTATTTGGAGGAGTCAAAGTCTTTTGGTAACAAAACATGTAAATGTGAGATACTTTTTGAAGACTTCTTTTAAAAAAATGATGAGCTAGTATTTTTCAACGGCTACATCGTTTAGCGTCAAAACTTATGTATTATAAGGCACATGTAAACATCGAATTTTGTTGGCATATTTATTATTCAACAACGTCGGAAAAATAATGTTTATAATATATATATATATATATATATATATATATATATATATATATATATATATATATAAATTTCTTTTCGACCAGTTTCATTGTGTTTAGTTATTATGACTTCAAATTTTTGAAAACACTTTATTACGAATCAAAATTTCAAAAATCATTATTTCGACTTCAACATTTTTTTAAAAAAATAATTAAAATAAATATATAAAATAATAATGATAAAAAAAGTATATTTTATGTTACTTGAAATGCATTTGTGGTCAAAAACCTTTTTTTATTATGATTTATGTTGGGAAACCAACCTTGTTGTAAGTTACTACGAAATACAAACTTTTTGGCAGACATATCTTTTTTTGGATGACAATTATTGTGGAAGAATTAAAACTACGTATGTGAGAACGTTCGTCTCTTTTCTCTATATAAACTTTCGTCGCATCTCTGTTTGAATGAATTTTATTTAGTTACGTTTAAAGCTGCAATATATATATATATATATGTATATGTGTGTTTTGTGTGTGTTACGCTCTACTCGGAATTATACTTTGGTCAAAGTAATTATTCAAATAAATGTTGTGGACATAATTTGTTTAAAACCATACCTCTGAGAAGAAACACGCGTAACTCAGGAACGAATCGTGAAAACCAATCAAGGTACATCCGTACCAAGCGAACTTAGAGCAGATACGAGCTTTGTTCACCGAAAATTTGAGCCGTTAATGGATTTGAATTATGAGAAGTTAAAAGAGGTATACTCTACTAAAATGATAACGACCCTAAGTTGAACCAAGAGAGATAAGGACAAACTAAGTATGCAACACGCAAGGTTGCAGTTACAAGACATTCAAGTCTTGTGGTGCTAAGGAATTTTTTGGAACTGAAAGAGCAGTTGGCCTACTATCATAGTTAGAAGAAATAGAGTCTATGCTCTACAATAGTAAGTATCCCGCAGAAAGCCAAGTCGAATTCGCGACTTGTATGATGCAAAGTCGCGCCTTAACTTGGTGGAACACACTAGTTTAGACAAAAGGTCGGGAAATTGCTATAGCCCAACCTTGGGAAGACCTAAAGAAGTTGTTGGTGGAAGAATATTGTACGGGTAATGCAATCACGAAGTTGAAGGAAGAGTTATGAAATCATGTTATGATTAGAGCTGATGTTGACAAGTACACAACCCGATTCCATGAGTTAGCTAGACTAGTGTCGCGCATGGTCACTTCAGAAAGCAAGCGTATTGATCGCTACATTCGGGGTCTAGCTTCTGCAATTAGAAGAACAATGGAAACCAGCCGTGTTAGAAGTTTTTCCATTGCTGCCAAGGAAGCCCAACAAGATCTAAACGTCATGATGAGTACTTTTCCTTTCATCGATCAATTTCTACCGTAATATTCGATTCTGATGTCTGTTTAAGTTTTATTTCTATCGACTTCTTTCCCTTGATTACCTCGAAGCCTAGTGCTATAAACCCCAATTACAAAATTTAAATTGCTAACATGTCTAAAGTTAGAAATCAACAAGATTGGTCCGCCGGATGTGGACTAGAACTAGAATGTCATACGTTCATCATCGACTCGATTTCTTTTAGACATGGTAGTTTCGACGTGAACGTAGGAATGGATTGGTTGTCAAAACTTAGAGCTAAGATAGTTTGCTTTGAGAAAATAGTCCAGATTCAGTTATCCAACGGAGAGATTTTGGAAGTTCATGGAGAAGGCCCCGAAGGGAACCTGAAACAGTTGAAGACCATGAAGGTGAATGAGCCAAAACTCAAAGACATCCCTGTTATATGTAAATTCCCTGGTGTGTTTTCGAAAGATTTATTGGGTTTACCCCCATCTGGCGAAGTGAAATTTTGCATAGATCTTGTTCCTGTTGCAAAATCACCTTATCGTTTGGCACCTACGGAAATGCAAGAACTGTCCAACCAACTTAAGGAGCTCCAAGACAAAGGTTTCATATGGGACCTAGCTCTTCACTTTGGGGAGCCCCAGTCTTGTTTGTTAAGAAGCAGGATGGTTCGTTCCATATGTGTATAGATTATCGATAACTGATCAAACTACTATCAAGAACCGCTACCGCCCTCCCATGATCGATGATTTGTTCAATCAACTGTAAGGGTCACGGTATTTAAAAAAATAGATTTCTGATCCGGCTATCATCAGTTGAGAGTACGCGAAGAGAATGTTCCCAAAACTGCATTCAGGACGAGGTACGGACATTTTGAGTTCACGGTCATGCCTTTTGGTCTAACTAATGCTCCCGCGGTGTTCATGGATCTTATGAACTGCGTATGTAGGCCGTATCTTGACAAGTTTGTCATTGTCTTTATTGACAACATCTTAGTTTAATCAAAGTCCAAAGAAGAGCATGAAGTTCACCTAAATTTGATATTGGAGTTGCTGGAAAAAAGAGAAATTGTTTGGGAAATTTTCAAAATGCGAATTCTAGCTACAAGGGGTTTATTTTCTCGAACATGTAGTGAACATTGAAGGTATACATGTAGATCCCAGCAAATTCGAAGCAGTAAAGAATTGGAAGCCCCCGAAGACCCCAACTGAGATCCGTTTATTGTTAGGATTGGCAAGATATTATAGGCGATTTATCACAAATTTCTCAAAGATTGCAAAACCTCTCACCCTATTGACTTAGAATAACAAGAAGTTCGAGTGGGGTGATGAGAAGGAGAATGCTTTTCAGACCTTAAAGGACATGTTGTGTGATGCTCCGATTCTGGCACTTCCTGAGGGCACAAATGATTTTGTACCTTACTGTGACGCATCAAACCAAGGTTTTGGTTGCGTGTTGATGCAGAGAAACAAAGTGATAGCATACGCATCCAGACAACTCAAAATCCATGAGAAGAACTACACAAGTCATGATTTGGAGTTAGGCGCAGCGGTATTTGCTTTCAAAATGTAGAGACACTGCTTGTACGGAACAAAGAGTGTTATCTACACTGATCATAGAAGCCTTCAGCACATTTTTGATCAAAAAGAATTAAATATGTGCCAAAGACGGTGGATAGAACTTTTTAGCAATTATGACTCTAAGATTCGCTACCATCCAGGTAAAGCGAACATAGTAGCTAAAGCATTGAGTAAGAAAGAATGGTTGAAACCGAGACGAGCTTGATCTATGAGCATGATAATTTACTCTAGCATTAAGGCTAGGATACTAGAAGCTCAAAGTGAAGCTTCCAAAGGCGTCAACACTCCGGCAGAAATGTTAAAAGGATTAAACAAACAGTTTGAAAGAAAAGAAGATGACGGATTGTATTTCGTTGAGCGAATCTGGGTGCCATCTTATGGCAGTTTGAGAACTTTGATCATGAATGAAGCCCATTCTACAAAGTATTTCGTACATCCTGGAGCAGACAAGATGTACTATGATCTACGAGACTTATATTGGTGGCCCAGAATGAAAAAAGGATATCGCTTTGTATGTTAGAAAGTGTTTGACTTGCTCTAAAGTAAAGCACGAGCGCCAGAACCTTCGGGAATTACTTCAATAGCCCAAGATTTCCCGAATGAAAAATGGCGAGAATATTTATCAATGGTGACTTCATAACTAGATTACTAAGAACTAACAACGGACATGACGCGATTTGGGTCATTGTCGATCGACTGACCAAATCTGTGCATTTCTTAGCTATCCATGAAGACTACAAATGGAAAGGTTTGCAAGATTATACATCAACGAGATCATAGCAAGGCACAGTGTGCATGTGTTAATCATATCTGATCGTGACAGTTATTTCACATCAAAATTTTGGCAATCGCTACATAAACCATTAGGGACGCGACCGGATATGAGTACCGCTTACCATCCACAGACCGATGGTCAGAGTGAGCGTACCATGAAAACATTGGAAGATATGCATAGGGCATGTGCAATTGACTTTGAAGGAAACTGGGATACTCATCTAATGTTAGTAGAATTTTATACAACAACAGTTACCACTCGAGCGTGAAATGTGCTCCTTTTGAAGCATTGCATGGAAGAAAGTGTCGAATGCCCATAACTTGGGCAGAAGTAGAAAAAAAAGCAAGCTAATTGGACTGGAAACTATACAGGAGACCACCCGCAAAGATTGTTCAAATCAGGAAGGATTAGACTGCACGAGGATCGCAGAAAGAGTTATGTCTAAATCGACCTAAGCGTTAGAGATCAGTGCCGGTGATAAGTAGTACTCAAAGTTGTCGCTAGAAAAGGAAAGGCGTGTGATACGTTTTTTTGGTAAGAGTCACCGAGATATGTAGGACCGTTCGAGGTTGTCGAGCGAGTGGGTCCTGTTGCTTATCGATTGCGTCTACCGCAAGAACTTGTAGGCATTCATGACACATTCCACGTGTCAAACCTGAAGAAATGCCTAGCCGACGTAAACTTGCACGTACCGCTAGAAGAAATCAAGATCGACGACAAACTACGTTTTGTTGAAGAACCTATAGAAATTATGGACCGTGAGGTCAAGAAGCCTAAATGAAATTGGATTCCTATTGTAACAAAGTTTTTTTGCTTTGGAACTCCCGACGAGGACCAGAATTTACTTGGGAATGAGAAGACGAGATGAAGCGCAAGTATCCGCAACTGTTCGCGAGCGCTATGGCTTAGGACGAGCAACTGAAATTTCAGGACGAAATTCCCTTTAACAGGGGAAAACTGTGACATCCGTCAATTTTGAGGTCAGTAACCGAAAGCAAACGTATGATATTAGACTCCCTTAATTATTTATGGAGTCACTTTTATGTGGTCGCATTACTAGCATCTAACGCTTGTTTTTGCGCAACTCATGTTTCATGTCGCTATTTATTCCGAGCCTTAATTTTTATTTTCTAAATTTTGTAGAAGTCATTTGACTATTTTTAGTCGACTTTTATTTTAAAATCGTCAATTTTAATTATTCGCGAGACATACATTGGATAATTATTCGTTTTAACGATCGAGAAATCAACAACTCCATATTTTAGCTTCGGAAGCTCATTTATTTTTACTTTTTGTATATTTCGACTTTTACTCGCGTTTTGCCAAAACCGCGTCAAAAAGGGTATTTTTGCAATTTTAACATTTTAAATAAATGTTTAAGCCCAAACCAAACACTCCCTTTTATTTATTTTTACTTCTCCTACTAAACTCAAAAACAAACACCCCTTAATTGTTTTAAGCTCCAACAAAACTAAAAACCAAACACCCCTCTAATTTTTATAAAAAATAGAAAATACTAGTTACTTGATTTATTTCCCTATATAAAGTCCTAACATCACTCAATCTATTCCAAAAACAAACACTCATACATAGAAAAAAAGCGTCCCTTTTTTCATCCTCCCTCTTCTGTTTGTCGGCCAACAACACCAAACCACCATCACCATTGCTAAAAATTCAAGAAAACACTTCCAATCACTCCCAAATCATCCTTAAATTAAACCTTATCATTTTTTAATTAAAATCCACCATGCATCAAATTTTCACAAGTTCTTGATTTTATTGATTTTTAGGTTTCAAGAGTTTTGATATAATTAAGGGTAATTGGAGAAATAAGGAGTTGATATTAAGTGTGTAATCAAGTTTTAGTGAATCGAAATCGGGTTCGAATCATTGTTTTTCTAGCTATTGCATTGTGATTGTAAGTCTTTTAGTACCCTTTTACATTGATTTAATTATATATTCTATGCATGTATTTGATTTTGTGTCAAGAATCTATGGATGGTGTTGCATGTTAAGTTTTTGAGGTTGTTGATAGTTTGGGATGATTAGTAGAGGTGTTAGGATAGTTTAAGTGTGTTGGAGGTGATTGTGATGCTTAAAAATGGAGTTTTGAAGGAGTTGAAAGATGCTTAATAGGTGCAGAAAATTAGCGAGTCAAATTAGGTCGAGTCAATATTGTTAAAACTGATTTTGGCCTTAAAATTATGATAGAGGTCGTCCATATGAACGTTTCGATATATAGCACGACTTCTAACTCTCAAAAATGAAGATTTGACGGCCACTTGAAGTTGAGAAAATTATAAAAATTCCAATCAGCTCTAAATAAAAAATGTAGTTTCCTGCAGAAAATCGAAGGGGCATTTTTGTCTTTTTCTGTCGAGTTTTGGGTCTCGAGTAAAACTAGAAAGTTGTTCGGAAGGCCGTTTTACATTTTCATGAGGCTAACTAAGTCTAAAAATGCTTAATGTCGGGTCTAAAACTTAAAAGTAAATCTGCATTTTTCTTTAAAAAGATGTAATTTTCTACGGAAACTTGTAGGGGTATTTTGGTCATTTTCTGTCGAGTTTCGGGTCTTAGCTAAAACTAAAAAGTTGTCCGAAACGTCGTTTTACATCAAAATGCTTTAGAGTCCGAGTCGTGAAAATGTATTTTAGCTGGTCGTTTTGGAAGGATTAGATTAAGGAAATATATATATTAAAAAAGTCAAATGGGGTTGAAAATATTTTAATTGTATTAGCGTTATGGAGAATGATTAGGCGTAAAATATATTAACTATAACTGAAATTACAACTAATAAGTTAGTCTTCCACTTTTATTCATGTCTAAAAATATCAAAATCTTTTAAAATGAGTCAAAATGGGTAATTTTCATTAAAATTACATATTAGTCGGAATGAGTTATAATGGAGTTAAATCTTAAGGCGTAACACTTAGTTGGTATAAGTAAGTAAGTTTGGCGCGCACATGGATTCTACGATATAAGATTTACATGTATGTCAGAATATATATATTTATACCTACGCAAAATATGCATTTTCATATAATTATATTTTCCTATACGCGGACCATTATTATTATAGGTCGCGGTTGAGATCGTTGTTGTTATTCTTCTTCCTTTGTTGACTTTCTCGATCGATACTTCTATTTTCGGTGAGTTTCTCACATTCCCCTTTTTACATGTCTTAAATGTTTTGGGGTGGAAAGCATGATGTGTCGTTTGTTATGCAATTACTTTTAAGTAATTAATCTTTTGAGCACATTTGAACTTGAACTTGTTTTGAACGTATGGAACTTGATTTGAACTTGTTGAACTTTGAAAACGTGTTGAACTTTGAACTTTGAACTTGATATGTATGTTGTTTGATGCTTGGAACCCGCCACTACTTTTAACTCATTATCCTTCTCATCGGGATTGAGAAGTTGTTTTATGAGTAGCGCTATTAGGAGATTAGCCCTCCTCATCCCGCAAAGGGAGCATTAGTCTAGTGTTTGTGCCACACTATACAACTGGAACTTGATTGGATGTTTGGAACGGTTAGGCTGAATACGTTTAAGTAGTGCCTTGCATAAACACTATAGCATACATATACATTGATTTGCGTTACGTTACTTTGGGTAACGGGAACTGTTTTGAAAACTTGATTTGTTTTGGACTCTCAACTTGTTTGGAAATTGATTTCGGTTTGGATAACTATTTTTGATAACTTTCCATTGAGTTGGCAAACTATTATAGGACATCTACTCTTTTCTAAAACTATATTTTGTGTACATAATCCTGTGAGCTCACCAACTAATTTGATAGTTGACCGTTTTTATCATGCTTTTCAGGTGACATTCATAAAGTGAAAACTTAGTGCATTGCATTTGGACATGTTCAAGATGTCTACTTTCTTTCAAGTTATTGTCATTTGTACTTTTTAAACTTGTACTGGGAAATGTTGTAATTCCTATAATTTTCTTTTATCTTAATTCATGTATGGTGTTTTATCTATCATCTTGTGTGATGTTTATTAATATGTTACACCTCGCGTTTCTGTCTTGGTGGGGTGTGACAATTATTTGAGCGTTTAATCTAGGAATTACTTCTTATTCTTGCTGTGTTTCCGTTACCTGAGCGGCTCTAAGCACTTAATGTGCTGGCCATAAGTTAGGTAATTACTGATGTTATGATGTTGTTTCCTGGTTAGATTATGTTTCGTCTAGATATTCATTGACTATTCGTGTAACCCTAGGGTTTTCGGTAGTACGGGTGGTTGTAGCCTTGCTCATGCCCCATTATTAGCTTATCTATTTTAGTCAATATGGATCCATCGTGGTACTGGGAGGATCAATGGGGGAACACCTCCGACCCCTAGTGTAGGAACTAACCGGTCTCCGCACTTATCACTAAATATACTTAAAAAGCACATGAACTCTTTTAGAGTGAGTTAATAATCTGTATAGGTTATTAGATAAGTTTTGGGAATAGTTGGGATTAATCACTGCAACCTGGATATCCTACCTCCTATACGATTTAGATTGAGTCGGAATCGCGGGAAGTATAAGATAGACTATATATGCCTATTCAACTCTATCGACCTTAGAAACCACTAATGAAACAGTAGTTTAACATTTCATAGGAAAACATTTTCATAACAGTAGTAATGAAGTAACTAGGTTAGCACGTTTTCTCTCCTGATATCTCCAAACTCTTTTTATTTTCAGTATTTAATTTTATTGTTATTTTAAATTCATTTCAAATCAAATCAAAAACCATTTTCTAAACGTGACATTTCAAATTAAAACTAATTACAACTTAGCTCTTAGGACGACCTCGGATTTACCATTCTATACTACCCATAATTGGGTTCTCTGCCCGTTAGTGCATTGTCAGGTAGATCGAGTTTTATAAATTTAAAACTTGATTAATAAATATTTTAAAATAAAATACGCATCATTGATCTTGTGTAATTATGTAGATCCAGATAGTGTATAAATCCGGAAGTGTTGATTGTGTGTTGGTTAGTATTTTAGTCCTTAATATACATTAGTGAAGTGGTAGATTGGTTCTAACTAAGATTAGGACTCGACATTTAGCTTAGTGTCAGAAAACAAGATAAGCGACGTGTAAACGGTTTTCTCCACCTAAAGGGAGCTTATTAACATAGTGAAATCTCGAGTTAGATACTCGAGGAGTGGAGTAGGGCGAAGAAGAGCTTCGTAGACGAATCACTAAAAATCTCAGTATTGTGGTTTGATTGTTCTATCTCTTATCTCTTTTCTCTCATTTATACTTATCATTTATTATTTGTATTGTTATTACAAGTAGTTAGATATATTGGTTGTTCATATCAATGGTTGATCTAACCTATACTCGAATCTAATATTTTTAGAAGCAAAGTTTTTAAAAAACGGAAATTAACTTGCAAACTATTCAACCCCCATTCTGGTTTCCACAATTGGTATCAAAAGCATGGTTACTCAAGATTTTTAAACGATATTGTATTTTAAAGCTTGGATCAATCTATGGATTTCGACAAATATCTAGAAGGGCAATCAAATGCTTTAGACACACTCTTGAAAGCGATAGTTATATTTATTAGAAAAATTAGATTCAAAAAGTATGTAAAATTAAAAGATCTTGATCTTTGGTATGCTATTACTAAGGGTGATTTTCCGCCTATTCAAAATAATTCAGAAACCAAGCAAGACGAGGTTGTCCCTTTTAAGAAACAAAATGATGATCTTAAGAAAAGACTTGTGAAAAATAACGAAGTTAAAATGGTTATTTACAACGCTTTTCCTAGAAAAGAATACGAAAGAATTTTCATGTGTAATACGGCAAAAGAAATTTAAAAAACATTGTTAATCACCCATCAAGGTAATAGCCAAGTCAAAGATAGCAAGATTGACCTTTTGGTACAACAATATGAACAATCCGTCATTTTTTACAACGAATCTATAGATAGTGCTTTGGCTAGATTTAATATTATTATTACTAGTCTAAAAGCTCTTGATGAAGGTTACTCTAGTAAGAACTATGTTAGGAAGTTTCTTAGGGCTCTACATCCCAAATAGAGAGCGAAGGTAATGGAAATTGAAGAGTCGAAAGACTTAACATCACTATCCCTTGAACAACTCATTGAAAATCTAAAAGTCCATGAAATGATCATCAAGAAAGAATCTGAAATAGTCAAAGCTAAAGGAGAAAGAAAATTTCTTGCTTTAAAAGCTAAGAAGGAATCTAGTGATGAGGAGTGTTTGACTTTTGAAAGTGAAGACGAAGAGTACGCCATGGCAGTTAGAGACTTCAAGAAGTTCTTCAAGAGAAGAGGTAGGTTTGTGAGACAACCTAGGAACGATAAAAAGACCTTTTAAAGAAGCCGAGACGACAAGAACGACAAAAGTGAAATGAAGTGTTTTAGATGCGGAGACCCAAATCATCTTATTGGAGAATGTCTAAAACCACCGAAGGACAAGAACCAAAGAGCATTCATCGGAGGTTCTTGGAGTGATAGCGATGAAGAAGACGATGAAAAGGCTAAAGATAAAACGTGTCTCGTGGCTCAAGCATCAAATGAGGTATGTTCTGATTTCTCTTACTTTATCAATGAAAATTCATCAATAGACGATTCGACTTTAGATAATGAATATGATAAACTTTGCAAAATGAGTTTAAAAATAATCACAAAGAATAAACAACTAAAAGCTATTAGAAACAGTTTAGAAAATGAGCTTAGTGAATTAAAATTAAAATTGTCTACACTCGAGAAAAACAAGGGAGTTGATCTCGAATGTACAAATTGTCAATCACTTAAAATTGACAACGAAAAACTTAAAGAGGAAGCTCTTAAGCTAACTAAATTTAAAAAGAGTACACATTGCTTAAATGAAATGTTAAGCAATCAAAAACCCTCCGGAGATAAACTGGGTTTAGGGTTTAACTCATTTGAAGCATCAACTAGTAAGTCTAAGGAAATCAAATTTGTGAAATTTCAGAAAGAAACAC
>BQNB010134542.1:2033-18298 GCA_026074375.1 Tanacetum coccineum | reverse complement strand
ACATATTCATATGATCATCGTTTCTGGTCAAACCTGCAATCAAAAATGTTAATTATGTATAATCTAAAATAAGTCTTTATATTGATAGTTGTTAGATATACTCACGTGGTCTAACATTGCGCCGAGGTTGCACAACATTTGCCTGCAGTGGAGGTCGACCAGGACGTCGTACTGGTGGTGTTGTAACATGAGTGTTTGCAACAAAAGATAGTTCAAGGGGCGACGATGTAATTCGCGAGGGTATAGTCATAGTTGGTGTTAAGATACGGTTACCGTTAGACCTCGAGTTCAAAGGTGATTGTGGCAAAACCTGTTTCGGACTATACCCTCGCGAATTATTTAAGAATGTAGTGTTCTAGTTTTTTAATCAAAAGATCATATCTAACAGGTGAATACTTGGTTGAAATAAAGGAACCAAAGAAGTGTTTGAGCCATTGAGGGTCAACATCGGGAACCATTTTGGCATGCATTTCATAGGCTTTAACAGTTTAACAGATGCAATATATATTGCCTATGCAAAAGATCATATCCAACACACAAAATGGTTACATAGTATTTGCACAAACTTAACAGGCTTTAACAGGGTAATTGCTATGTGTAATGACATGTCGCAGACTTGCATCAATAAGACAATAACAATAAGATTTAAAACAAACATAGTCGAAAATGGTCCTAAGGCCATTCATCTTCGTCATCAACTTCATCTTCGTCATCAACTTCATCATCACATTCATCTTCGTCAGCAACTTCATTATCAAATGGCCACTGGTTTTGCTTTTCAGCCTCGTCTTCATCTTCCTCACTATCAAACACATGATACAACCTGTTTCTAGCACTGATTTTGATATGGTGTTTCTTACTTCGCTTGATTTGTGCCGGTGGGACATCATCATCATTTTCAACATCCTAAATGTAAAATTATACTTTGTTACTTCACATATGCGAAAGATGAATACGATAATAATAAAGAATAAGGATAGAAGTATTTTGTATGTTACATGTTGATTTGGGACATCGAGAGTGACATGTTCCTCTTTCACTTCAGCATTGTTCTCTGTTTCCACAACCTCGTTTGGGACATCGACATCATCGATGACAATGACATCTTCCCATTTCCAATTCTTCAGGTTCTCTTCACGTTTTCGTTTCTTTAGTGCAACTGTGGTCTCATTCACAAAGTTGTTTGGAAGACCTCCTATGTTTGCCATGATATCTGATATTTTGTTTAACTACTTTTGAGAGAGTGACAAATGGGATTGATAGTGACAATACTGTGAGTCTAGCCCACTCTTTATATAGAGCCAGAAAGTGAAAAATGGCGCCAAAAGTTAAAAGCAACAAAGATAATGTTGATAGTTTGTTGGGAGAATATAGTCAAAAGTGTTATCCCATAAACCTAGTACTGCTAGTTTTTCATACTTATCACATGTGCTTTATCCAAATTCATGTATACGAAATTCATTTTCAATGGCTAGGTTAATAGTACTGCTAGGTTAATAGCTAAAATGTAGGTGATGTTTGTTTTTTAATGGCTAGGATTTAATTTTCACATTGTTTCAACGGCTGAGAATGAAGGGCATGTATTGTTTGTTTCTCTCTGTAGCGTGAACAATAGAAAAGAAAATATGACAAACAACCAAAAATATTCATTCCATCAACCAACACAAAACTACATTCAGCCATATAGCCCATTACCTACTAAGAACATCTAGCAAAAAAAAAAACTCCCCTCAACATTCACATTGTACAGTTAACATAAAACCCAAAAACAACCCAGCTGATAATGAGAAATTTCAGCAACTTGCATCGCTTTTTTTCAACCATAGCAACGATTTCTTCAAGCTCATTACGTGACCTTAACAACCCTGAGATAATTTGAACAGATCTTTGACACATTGGTGGATCATACCACCTGAGGAAGTTGACACAGGTTGGACTCTGAAAAGAGTCGATAAAGGATGTGTAAATAAACAAACAAAATGATTTGTTACATATTTTTTGATCGGATCATACTTACAAGTGTAGGACAACCATAGAAACGACGACATGGATTCCGATTAGTCCACGATGTCCTAATCACAGCTTTTAAACCACACGCACAACGAACCATTTTATAATTTTTGTCTTATACTTTGCAAACCATCATTTATAATACACAAAATCGAGTCAGGGACTAATGGTGCAAGCGCTAAAGGACAAAAAAATGCAACATTAAAACACCTGTTGGAAAATACAAAAAAACGAAAAAAAAATTTAGTGAGGGACCAACGGTGAAATAATAACGAAAATTTAAAATTACTAAACTGCCCATCGTTTACAAGTCAAACTAACACCCGTTACGTATTACGGGGCTCAAGGGACCAAATAGGCGAGAACAGTGACAAAAAAGACTAACGACATCGACCATCGTTATCTAGGGACTGAATCCGCAATCGAGCCTAACCTTGGGGACCAACAGTGTAACTTACCCTAAATTAAATGTTATTCTTGAAAGCAACGAGGTCAGTTACGGTCGTTGCGAATATTTATGTTTTGTCTTTAATATTTCTGTAGTGACGTCTTATATCATAAATATCATATACTACTGGGTGTGTTCGGTGAGATTGGGCTATAACTGAAGCTAAAATTATAATTCAGAAAATTAGAGTTTATATTTTTATAAAGCTATTTAGTGAATTAATTAGAGCTGAAACTTATTAATATCAATTTACATAAAAATACATCAAATTTAATTTAGATATATTTTATTTTTTGTGTGTAATAATGATTATATTTTAAAAGGTATTTAGGTAATTCGACTAATTATAACCTCCCAACTATATTTCAAATAACAAATAAAATTATTTTTTTAGAACGACAACTTTTACAATCTTACAATATTACACCACAAATTTATCTCAAACGTCATAAGCAGGACTTGAACTCACAACCATTTGATTGAAAAACTTCACACACTACATGAGGTACCATTAGAAGCTAAAAAACCCTTGAGCCTTAGTAAGCCCTCTCCCCAAACAAAGCCTAATTGTTTATGCTTTTTATTACTGTATTTTTCACATGTTTTACTTACGTCTAGGGATGAGCATATAGACCCGAATTCTGGTATTGAACCGGAACCGGTACCGAAACGGTACCAATCCCGGTATACGGTACGGGACCGGTACCATGATTTGAGTAAAAAAAAATCGGGATCTTCAATTCGGTACCGGTACCAAAACGAAAAAGTACCGAATAATACCCGAAATTTGAATAATATTTTTTTTATTAAATTATTTATCCAAACATCCATTGGGCCCTTAAATGGAGGTATGTTAATTTTTTGTTGTTTATAATTCGTTTCATATGTAACATACCGGTAGTTCTATTTAAATACCAAATACCAGTACGTAGTTCTGTTTATAACTCGTTTCATATGTTATACTATGTAAAGTTAAAGCCATATGTGATGGTTATGCTATGTAAAGTTAAAGCACAACGAAAAGTGTTCAACATAGATTATGTATTCGAGAATGCAAAATCATGTTAAGGGATTTTCGATCACAACAGTTGATAATAATTAATAAATGATGTACCAGGAACAGCTATAACAACTTTGCACATTTTAGTAAAACGGAAGAGAGTTACACAAGAATAATTGTTGTTTTGTTGAAAATGGTTTAGTTTGTTTATTCTGAACGATTTCATATGATTTTGGTGGAATTTTTTAAGTTTAGGAATGTTTGTAACTTACGACTATCTTGGTGATATATTTATTTAATAGCTGGTTGCGTTTTATAACACGATGTGGTTCGAAATCACTCGAAAATGCACGTTTTGTTATTTTTTGTCACATAAAATTAGTAGTAAGTAATCTGGAAATTTTTATGGTATAAAAAAATTGGGAAGAACCGTATCGGTACCCATTTTCCGGTACCCGAATCCCGTTCGGTACGGTACCGGTACCTCTTTTTTATGCTGGGGAAAAAATCGATACCACCAATTCGATACGGGTTCGGTACCGTGCTCATCCCTACATCATAACATAAATGACATTTTTATATTTATCACAATAAAAGTAACCGACTTTACTTGTTAGAATTATAAAAACTAGCTAATTTTCTAAAGTTCTGAAATGAAAATGAAAATTTATTTTCACGAACTATGTATATTTTAGGAATAACTTAATCAAAAAAAGTTGAGTAAAACAATATATAAATATCTATTAAATAATAAACACATGAATTTTAAAATTTTAACCATAAGTTTACTAACGAGTTTATGTTACTCGATACTCGATTTCTACATCTTAAAAATTGTTTTGAATCATGTATAATATGGTCGAATATTTAAATTTATATACAAACAAAACAAAAAACAAACAAACCACACCCACAAAAACAACAACAAAACAAACAAAAACCAAAACCACACAACCCCCCACCCACCACCCCCCCACCCACCACAACCACCACCAACCAAAACCCACACAAACACACAACCACCCACCACCCACACTCCCCAAACCACCACAACCAAATCCACAAACAACAAACACCACCCCACCAACCCCCCCCCCACCCCCACACCCCCACCCCACACACACCACCCCACCACCCCCCCCCCAACCCAAAAACCACAACCACACCACAACCCCCCCCCCAACCACCACCCCCAACACCACCACCCAAACAAACACACCAAAAAAAACAACACACACCACACACCCCCCACCCCACCCAACCCACCAAACCCCCCAACCCCACCACCCCCCCCCAACCACCCCACCACCCCACACCCTAACAACACACACCACACCCCCACACCCACCCACCCCCACCACCCACCCACACACCACCCACAACACACAAACACAACACAAAAAACAACACCAACAACAACAAACCCAAAACCAACCCCCACCAACCCCACATCAACAACCACCCCACCACACAAACCAAAAAAAAAGTAAAAAAAAAAAAAAACACACAAACAAAACAAAAACACACCCAAACACAACCACCAAAACAAAAAAACCAAACAAAAAAAACACCACAAAACAAAAAAAAAAAAAAAAAAAACCCCACCCACCCCCCCCCCCACCCCCACACCCAACCACCACCCCCACCACAAACACCCCCCACACAACCCCCACACACCCCCACCCACACCCCCCCAACCCCACCCCCCCCCCCCGACACCCAAACACCCACAAACACAACCACACAACCACACACTCACCCCCAAAAAACCCACCACCCCAACCACCCCCACCCAACCACACCCCCCCCCCCCCCCACCCCCCCCCCACCAACCAACACCCCCCCAACCCCACAACCCCACCCCCCCCCCCGCCCACAACCCCCCACCCCACCCACCCCCCCCCACAAACCCCCACCCCCCCCCACCCCCCCCCCCCCACCCCCCCCCCCACCCACCAACCCCCACCCCCACCCACCCCCCCAACCTCCCCCCCCCCCCCCCCCCCACCCACCCCACCCCCCCCCCCCCCCCCCCCCCCCCCCCCCCCCCCAACCCCCCAACAAACCCCACCACCTCCCCCCCCACCCACCTCCTACCCCACCCCCCCCACCCACCCACCCAACCCCACCCCCCCCCACCCCCCCCCCCCACCCCCCCCCCCCCCACCACCCCCCCCCTCAACACACCACCCCCCCCCTCCACACCCCCCCCCCCCCCCCACCCCCACCCAAACCAACCACCCCCCACCCCCACCCCCCCCCCCCCACCCCCCCACCCCCCCACCCCCACACCCCCCCCCCACCCCCCCCCCCCCCCCCCCCCACCCAACACCCCCCCCCCCCCCCCACCACACCTCCCCACCCCCCCCCACACCCCCCACCCCCACCCCCCCAACCCACCCCCACCCCCCCACCCCCCCTCCCCACCCCCCCACCCCCACACACCCACACCACACCCCCACCCCACAACCCAAAAAACAACCACCCTCCCCCCCACCACCCCACCCCCCCCCACCCACCCCCACACCCCCCACACACACCCCCACCCCCCCCCCCCCCCCCCCCACCCCCCACACCCCCCCCCCCCCAACCCCAACACCCACCACACCCCCCCCCCCCCACAACCCACCCACCCCCCCCCCCCCACCAACAACCCCCCCCCCCCCCCCCCCCCCCACCCCCCCACCACCCAACCCCCCCCCACCCCCCCCCCCCACCCAACACCCCCCCTCACCCCCCCCCCCCCCCCCCCCCAACAACAACCCAACCCACCACCCAACCCCCCCCCACCCCCCCCCCCACACCCAAACCCCACCACCCCACCCCCCCCCCCCCCCCCCCACCCCAACCCCCCCAACCCACCACACCCCCCACCCCCCACCCCCCCCCCACACCCCCCCCAACCCCCCCCCCAACCCCCCCCCCCCCAACAAACCACACACCCCCCCCACACCCTAACCCCCCCCACCACCACCCACACCCCAACCCCCCCACCCCCACACCCCCCCCACCCAACCCCCCACACACCCCCACACCCCCCCCCCCCCCCCCCCCCCCCCCCCCCCCCCCCCCCCCCCCCCCCCCCCCCCCCCCCCCCCCCCCCCCCCCCCCCCCCCCCCCCCCCCCCCAACCCCACCCCCACCACCCCCCCCCCCCACCCCCCCACCCCACACCCAAACCCCCCACCCAACCCCCCCCCCCCCCCCCACACCCCCCACACCCCCCCCCCCCCCCCCCCCCCCCCCCCCCCCCACCCCCCCAACCCCACCCCCCACCCCCCCCCACCCACCCCCACCCCCACCACCCCCCCCCCCCCCCCCCCCCCCCCCCCCCCCCCCCACCCCACCCCCCCCCCCCCCACCCCCCCCCCCCACCCCACCCCCCCCCACCCCCACCCACCCCCCCCACACCCCCCCACCCACCCACCCCAACCCCACCCATACCCCCCCCCCCCCCCCCCCCCCCCCCCCCCACACCCCCACCCCCCCCCCCCCCCCCCCCCCCCCCCCCCCCCCCCCCCCCCCCCCCCCCCCCCACCCAACCCCCCCCCCCCCCCCACCACCCCCACCCCCCCCCACCCCCCACCCCCCCCCCCACACACCCCCCCACCCCACACCCCCAACCCCCAAACCCCCACCACCCACCACACCCCCCCCACCCCCCAACACCCCCCCACCACCCCAAATACCCCCCCCCCACCCCCCCCCCACCCCCCCCCCCCCCACCCCCCCCCCCACCCACACCCCCCACCCACCCCCCCCCCCCTACCCCCCCCCCCACCCCACCCCCCCCCCCCCCCTCCACACCCTCTCACCCCCACCCAGACCACCCCCCCGCGGCTCCTCCTATCTCTCTCTCTCTCTCTCTCTCCCTCCCCACCCCCTCCACACACCCACTGCCATCTCCAATGCACTCATATATCCATCCTCTCCACCAGATACTCCTGAACACTCTCCGTGAGTACCCTCACTCCACTCAGCAAGATCCCCACACTGCTCTAATTCGCTCTCTCATACTTACTTGTCCCTCCACACCCACTCAGACCCTCTACGCTACACCTCTCGCTCTACTCCACTACTCACAACACTCACTCTCCCCTATAGTCTATCACATACTCTCTCACTCTCATGCTCCCACCTCGTCTAACCTCCATCTATCACGACATCCCGCCCTCACTACCTGTCACACTACTCTCTTACCTATAACACATCTCTCATCTCGCCCTAAGTCGCTCACACCTCCATCCTCATCTACACCGACACCTCCACATCTATATCCTCCTATGTCCACTCACCCCTTCACTCTACTGTGCACACTACTCCCCCCACACTCGCACCTCTCACGCTCGTCCCGCTATACTCTCTGCATCACAATCAACATCCTCCTCGCACTCCCTCCGTGTCTCCTATACCCACTCTCTGTGTGTCTACCTCACTCTCGTGCACCCCCCCCACCCCCCTACCCCACCACCAGACGCACCACTCCTCATAACCCTCCCCCCTATGCATAGTGCCACCTCAACATGCTCCACCCTCCATCCACACCACTCTCTCCTAGTACAACACTCACGCTTCAGACACCACCCATCACCCATATACAATCCCGCACTACAGCTCACACTCCATCAACTGTGCTATCCAATCACAGCTAGAGATCACGTCTTACACACTCCTACTGATCCGTGCCCCCCTCCCACATCCCTCTACCACACACTCCTGTGCCACCCTCATCTCACTCGCCCCTCTCCCCACCCACATCCTCTGATACTATGCTCGCCGCTCGCTTATATCCACACTATACATCTCTACACCTATTCCTACATCTCCACCACCCTGCCTAAGAGACACACCATCCATCTCCCTTCCACCCCTGCCTCTCCTCACATCGCCTCCACCTGTCTCCCAACCACCCTCGCCACTACCTCCTCTCTACCACCACGTATACCCATGCAACTCACACGTCTAATGCCCCATCAACAGTCACCCCATCACACCTCACCTCCCAGCGCTATGAACACCCCACACCATGAGTATACATCCCTGCTCCCCACCTAGACTCTCGCCCTCACATCATCTACACCTCAGACCACTCCTCGTGTACTATACACTATCCCTCATGCGTATCGCGCAGACCACCCGCCCCCACATACACCTCACGAGCTTCGTCATAGTGCTACCACCTACCCCACCGCTGCTGTACACTCTCACTTGCCTCTCTATCCAGCGCTCACTGCAGGCTCACTCATATATCACTCCTCCTGCTCACTCGTTAGTGCTATCGCTCTATCCCCTGTCCACTGTACATACGTGTGCTACGTGAATCATCCTATCTTGACCTCATAAACCAGAGATATTTCGAAGATGAAATACCAATAGATACTGACTATAGAATAAGAATACTCACTGAAGACAGCGACGAACGACAAGCAGAAACACTACAAACACACACACACCGAGAAGTAGAGGCTCACCATCGTCCTATCGTGTCCTAAGCGACACCTCATTCTTCTAACAGACAAGTGAGAGAGATAGATAATGAGAGAGCGATCTACATGCAGTGCTATCGCGTATGATGAACTGTGAGATATAGCACTAGATTATAGAGAAGTAGCGAAAGATCGCCTCAGATAAGCTAGCCATCGATACAGAACTCGATGACTGCTGTCACAATAGAATTAGACGATACAAGTCTACATAGAAAGGATGTGAGAGCCAGTATTGAATGAGATATGTGTAATAACACAGTAAGTCACTTAAGAGATCTGTAAATGTGCGAGAGAATAGAATAAAAACAAGTATCAGATATATAAGATAATATAAGATACTCGTAGAAGATGTCTACATATAGTCCATAAATTTAATTAGATCTACTGATCGATGAGATAAGTAGAAGAAAGACGAGATCAAGCAGAGAAGAATAATATACTGAAGTAGAATAAAGAGCGTGAGAGAATATGAGATGATGATTAAGAACATAACTCTAAAATAGAAGCCTTATAAAGTCACTCTGGGATGGAGAATAATAGGGATAGTTAAGATAGATACTTCAAGTTTAAGTGATGAGTAGAATATGTAGAGTGTTCTCTATATATAAGTGGATAGCTACGTGAATATCAGAGAGAGGCTCTCTCTACAATAAACTCTAAGAAATACTAAGAGTGAAGTGTGAGAGTGCTACAGAAATAGAAGTATAGATAAGTTACAGTATAGAGAATCATAATTAAAATAGAAATCTCAGAGAGATAACTAGTATCTTAACATAAAGATCTATAAGCTAGAGTAACTGATAGAGATATATGTGAGATGTAAGTCCTTATAACAGAGACATGTGTACAGTGAAATATGTATATGAGACCTATGTGACTAAACTATACATAACAATATAATCAGATAGAGATCTATTGTGTGAGATAGAGAGAAGAAAGAAGCATCTATAAGAAATAACAGAAGATAGGAGATACTATTGCAGAGAGTAATTAGCTATATAGAGTAATATGGTAGTGAGATAAAAATAAAGATAGTACTGAGAGATTGAAATGTGTGTCTCTCTGGTGAGCTAGAAGATCTCATAGGAGTCAATATGTTGAGCTAATCACAGTAATATCGATACGCGATCTATGGAGAAGCTGAGGACCGAGCCACGCAGCTAAAACAGTCTCTAGACGAATATACTAATAAATCTAAGAGGATGAAGAGAGATGAAGAAATCTCAGAATGGTGTACAGTTAAATGATGTGATAATCTCTCTAGATTGTATGAAGACGAGATGAGAAGAGTACTCTCTATTAAGAGTGAAGAGAGCGAGAATGATCGGAGAGAGAGTAGAAGGAAGAGAGTCTATTAGATGAGATATAAAAGATAGATAAGTTAAAAGTAGAAGTTGTGGTGTGAGTCAGAGACTAGGAAGAATGAGATAAAAGTGATATATGTAGATAGAAATAATACTGTGTGTATACATAAGTGAGAGAAGACGAGAAGGAGATGCAGTAGTGATATCAATAGCCGAGTTCTTATAGATAATGTCAGATCTTATGAATCTATGTGACTAGTTAGTCCATATGAAGAGCAGATATGTGTGACAGTATAGCTACTAATACTACAACATCAAGCAGGAGTATTAATAGTGAAGAGAACAGATCTCGACGCAAAATGTGACAGTATATGACTATATCACTAAGCAGATATATAATATAATCAAAATAGTCTCATACGAGAAAGATGTTAGACAATAAGATAGAAGAAATGTAACGTCTCATAAGAAGTGAATACGAGAGAGAGAAGAGACAACATATAAAATAGATAAAAGAATGAAGCTCACGAGCAATAGTCACTGATAGGAGATACTTACTAGTAGGTAAACGAGGGAAGATCTATAGATTTTCTCTATATTAAAGAAACGAAATAGAAGTAAGACATAGATCTCAAAAAATGACAAGGTATAAAGAGAGATCTCTCATAAGTATAGAGGAAATCGAGAGTACTTAATATAGCAAGTAGTCTCTGAGATGAATAGATGATATAGTATGATAGAGGACATAATTGAAGGTGAAGAGAGATCTCTAGAAGAGATAATAGAAATAGAAGAGTAATGAAATAATATAGTATATAGTAGATGAAAATGTGGTAGATCGTGTATTATAGTATCCATAGATAATATAAGAGTGAGATCAGACCAAAGATTGTAAACTCAGCATGACAGTAGTGTAAGTATATTAGATATATATAGATCTAGAAATGACAGTATATAAAGATATGTGATATATTCTATATAGATATAAGAAGTGTCAAATATAATAAGGTGTTTGACTTAGAATGTGTACTCAACTCTCTCAGAGTGTATGGATAGTAATTGAAGATCTCTAGAGATCAGATATATGACTATAGTGATGAGAATACGAGTGTAGTCAAGTAGACATACTATAGATACATATATTCTGTGACCAAGAGCGACTAATGTCACTGAGAGCTATCTCGAGATGAGACAAAGAAAGATAGAACAAATGAGAGATATCTATACTTCTAGATAGTAAATAACCTCTTAATAGTATAAGAACATAGACGATGTGGAGACTCTCTAGAAAGACTATAGTAGAAACAACAGTGATCATGAAGTGAAGAGTGCATGGTAACTAGCAAATAAGTGATACTAGAGAGATAAGATGATGAATAAGATGTATAAGAACTATCTTGTATCCCTAGAGAGAGGATCTAGATAGAGGTGTGTGGGCAGAATAAATATTGAGCTTACATCGATCTAAAGCTATGTGTAATAGAAAACTATAATATCATATAGCATAATACGAAGAGAATCAAAGATAAATCCAGAAATCTACAGTGAATAGTATATTATAGAATATATATCAACATAGATATTAATGATATAGAAAATGACTAAATGTAGATATGAGATATAAATCATAAGTAGAAGTTATGTAGAGTGTAATTTCTGAGTGAGTGTATCACTATAGATATAAGAAAGAGAGAATGAAGAAAATTAGAGAGAATAGATATGGAAAGAAGAGAAGAGAAGGTAAAAAAAAAAAAAAAAAAAAATAAAAAAAAAAAAAAATAAGAAGAATCTAGAGTCTCTCAGAGAAATCTAGATGAAAGGAGAAACAGACACTAGTTAAATATCTAGATCATAAGAGAGGAAGTTAGATCGTAGATGTGGATCCTATCTAAGAGACTCATATCTTAGAAAAGAGAGTGTATATAGATAGAGTAGAGATATCTATAAGACATGTCTATGAAGATAGAGAGAGTGAGAATGAAGAAAGTACAGTGTAGAGAAGATCAAAGAAGAAAGTGTGTAAGTGTAAATAGTGAATAAGTGAGAGAGACATTCAGCAACGCGATGGCACAGGGATGTCGCTCTCAATGACGCTAATAAGGCGTTAGATTTTAGTGATGACAAGGCTAGAGAGTGCCGCGTCTAACGCTAAACGACAGAAATTTGTTTCTCGCTTGTGTGTCTGAATGACTGTTGAGGTCTGTTATGTCTAGACCTGTGTGTGTGTTGGTGTGTGGTCTATGGTTTTGTGTTGTCGAGAGTCCGTTTGGTTCGATGTTGTGTTATTTTAGTCTCGCTTGTTAAGGGGGTGTACTAGATCTCGATGTGAGCATAGACGCGTATGTCTGTGTATTGCTGTCCACTAACGTATAGTTGTATCTGCTATGTCTAAGAGCATGATTATTCAAGTGCCGCTGTCTCTGAGAGAGGGCGGAAATGTAGTTTCTAACCTACATCAGAATCCTGTATGACTGACTCACAGAAGAGAATAGATTGTAATTGATGTTGTAGTGTGAAGAATATGAATAAACACATGAATTTTAAAATTTTAACCATAAGTTTACTAACGAGTTTATGTTACTCGATACTCGATTTCTACATCTTAAAAATTGTTTTGAATCATGTATAATATGGTCGAATAAAAAGTTTAACGATACATGTATTTGATAAACAAGTAAAAGAACGAAATAGAAGCTGGGCCGATCTGGCCCAAATGTTATTTTACCCATTGTTTGTACCAGTTCCATAATTCTGAGAAAAGTTGGTTGTCATATAAGGCTGAGGACGGTTCGAAAATCGAACCAGACCATATCAAAAACCGATTTAGGATCAGTCCGAAATGTTCGGTCTATGTCCGGGTCGGTCCGGTCCAGTCCAAGAAAGCATAATGTCAGGTTGTGTATAACTGAACTGGACCAATGACCGAAAATCATTAAAAGGGTGGACCGATGACCGGATTGAAATATATTCAGCCCAGCTCGGTCGGTCCGGTCGACAGTCTATAATGCTCTGCCCATGTACACAAAATCCAACTTTAGGGCCCGTTTGTTATTCATATTTAACTTTAGGATTTAGGCATCAAAGTATTAATCAGTTGTTTGGTTTGTTTTGGTGGGCCCATTACATGGGAACCAATGCTTAATATTTGCCATGAATAAACCCTGGGCTACATGTCTGTATTTAAATAAAGTGGTGATAATTTTTTGTCTTTTACTGTTAAAGTAGGTCTATTCTCCTCATTGTAATATTTCTTTCATTTTATATGACTTATAATAATAATATATTTATTATTTATTTATATAATAATATATTTTCTCATTTATACATTAAATTTAAATTCAAATTCAAATCCTAATCTAAATTTAAATCTAAATCTTAATTCTAAACTCATTACAAACCAAACGGGCCTTAATTATTTAATTAGTGACATGTATACAAAATCCAACTTTAATTATTTAATTAGTGAGAAAAATAAATATGTTTCCCATGTATTATTATATCTTTCCAATTGGAAAACTAAAGAACGCAACAAGTTGAAAGGGAGAACGTAAGCACACGAAGAGTAACTATGTTAGTATATTTGATGGGACACTCATAGATTTTTACGGCATAGTGTTAATTTTTATAAAAACTTATGATTTTTTTAAAGGCACCTGATAAAAAAAATGTGTTTATAATCATGTTTAGTTTTACATAAATGTACCGGGTTGTCTGTAGTCTTGGTTCCGTCCCTTCGTGCACACCCCTTTTAGTCAGGTTGTGGCCTCTATGGCTCCTTTGGTTCAAGTTTTATGAATGCGTGTTTTCTAACACGTCTGTTTGCTTCCATTAATATTTTTCGATTGGATACTCGATGACCTCATCAGTAGTTTGCATCAAATACACTTAGGAGGAAACTCTTCTATCGAAATTCAAGCTTGAATAGGGTGAAACACGTATTAGCTATTCGAGAGGGATGCCATGTGATAAAATTGGTAGTGAAGAGCCGTAATGCGAAAGACAAGTGAAACATGGAGTAAACTGTGAAGGTCGCAACCTGATGTTAAATGTTGTTTACAAAATTCTGAATATAAAATCATTTGTGTGATGTCATGCAAAGATGTAGAAAAATAAAAAGCGAAAGACAAGTGAAACATGGAAGTAAACTGTGAAGGTCGCAACCTGATGTTAAATGTTGTTTACAAAATTCTGAATATAAAATCATTTATGTGATGTCATGCAAAGATGTAGAAAAATAAAAAGTTAAAAAAACGCTAGAAGGAGGGCTTGAACCTCCGACCTTGTGGTTAACAGCCACACGCTCTAACCAACTGAGCTATTCCAGCTTGTGCTATACGGTGTAGCAAACAATATATTTAAATAGCAGCAAACGTTTTATATCTTAATTATCTCAACTATTTATGTTGACTTAAGTTTAGGGGTGTTTGTTTCGCTTTATGAAACATAAGCTCATTTGGGCTTATATTTCATAAGCCTTAAGTTTTCGGCATATTTTGAGATTTGTGAGCTTATATAAGTTTATTATTATATGATAAACTTATATAAGCCCATAAGTCTCAAAATAAGCCAGAAAATTAAGGCTTATGAAATATAAGCTCAAATCAAATTTGATTTCGGCTTATGAAACCAAATTTGATTTGGGCTTATGAAATATAAGCCGAAATCAAATTTGATTTGAGCTTATATTTCATAAGCCCTAATTTTCTGGATTTTTTTTAGACTTGAGGGTTTATATAAGTTTAGGGTGAAAACTATAGATACGCAAGATAGTATTTTCAAAAAACTGAAATACGTAACCAACTAATTATATTACCAGTATCCTAAAAATGCTTTCAAATTTTAATCGATATATAGCAGGTTACCAGGTTTACCCCTTCAAAAATTTACATGAATGGTCCCTTTGGCTTGAGTTGACTTTCACTTTTAGTCCGTTGACCTTTTTTTTCAATTAAATTTTTTTTAATTTTTTTTCCACTTTTACAACTTTTTTTTTCAACCGCTTTCATGACTAAAAAAATTTTACTTTCTTTTTTCCTTAATTTTTTTAAAGTTGCGTAAAGTAAAAGTATAATAAGTGTCAAAAAAAATTATTGTCAAAATTTTTTTAAGTTGCGTAAAAAATTAGTGTCAAAATTTTTTTTAAGTTGCGTAAAAAGTTAGTGTCAAATTTTACAACTTCTTTAAAGTTGCGTAAATTTTTTTTTATTTAAAGTTGAAAAAAAAATTAGTGTCAAAAAATATGAGTGTCTTTTTTACGCAATTTTAAAAAAAAAATTGACACTAATTTTTTTTTATACTTATTATACTTTTACTTTACGCAACTTTAAAAAAAATTAAAGAAAAAAAGTAAAATCTATTTTTTTGTCATGGAAGCGGTTGAAAAAAAAGTTGTAAAAGTGAAAAAAAAAATTAAGAAAAAAAGTAAAAAAAAAATAATTGAAGAAAAAGTAAAAAAAATTTAAGTGGAAAAAAAAAATTCTAAAGTGAAAAAAAGTAACAAACTAAAAGTGAAAGTCAATTCAAGCCACAAAGACTTTTCATGTAAATTTTTGAAAAGGTAAATTTGATAGCATGTTATATTACATATATCGATCAAAATTATATATATAATCATTTGAGATGTGTTGACCTACTGTTCATCGAAGCACTGTAGCTACAGTGCTACAGTGCTGGGCCAGAAAATTTAGCCCAAAAATTTGGGCCGGCCCAATTAGTTTTTTTTTTTTTTTTTTAAATTGTTGGGACAAAATAGGGAGGAAAAAAATGTTACAAAAGTACCGACGCATTCAGATAAAAAAATACCCGCGGTAACATTTCCGAAATTACTTAAACAGTGTCATTTTACACCGTGAGACCAAAAAAATAAATTCGCAAAAAAATAAAAAATAATAAAATAAATCATTTGAGGAGGGTTGACTTACTATTCATTTTAAGCATCGTAGCTACAGTGCTGGGCCAAAAAATTTAGCCCAAAAATTTGGGCCGGCCCAATTAGTTTTTTTTTTTTTTTTTTATTTT